>VUQR01019497.1:0-18748 GCA_015108515.1 Hemichromis elongatus
GTCCCATATTTAAGCCTTGTGGGAGTGTCCCTCGTAGAGGGACAATGGGCCCCCTACTGATCCTCTACCTAATCACACGAGGTGTGAAAACGGGTGTGGGTCTCAATCAGCCATGGTTTCAGGTGAACTCATTGTGAAACCTGGCCCCACCCTATCATGTGAATTCCAGAGGTCAGATGGCCCAGGATGTGAGTGGGCGTTAAGGCGTCTGGGCAGGGATCTCAGAACTGGATTATAGATGGCAGACAGTTGGTGTCGTAAACCACCGCCTCTGTTCAAAGATGGCCGTTCACAGTGGACATAGATGGCTTCTTTCACTCCTCTTTCAAACCTTCTGTCTTCTCTGTCCAAAATGTGAACATTGGCATCCTCAAAAGAGTGACCTTTGTCCTTTAGATGCAGATGGACGGCAGAGTCTTGTCCCGTAGAGGGACCATTTGACCCTAGAACTGAAGAAGCTTCTCGGATGAGAGGTGAAACGTCTTCAAGCAACCTAAAGAAGTCCAGATGCCTTTTCCTTACAGCTCCTTAGACCAAGGCAGCTAGACAGACTGGAAACTCGAAACGCACTTTTAATAATAATCTAGGGTACAGTTCAAAAGTAGCAGAGTTCATCAGTCAACAACATTCAGGAAGTACACAGAAACCATAACAGGAACTAACTAGAAACCTCTTGGAATGGGTTAACTAATGCACCGACAAAAGCATGGGGTAACAAAACAGGAGGTAACATAATGGCAACACCTCGCACAGAGATGAAGACACAACAAGACAAAACACAATAACACAAAGCTGGAAACACCATACGAAGGACATACGTGATTCAGGATAAAGCAATCCACACCGGTGACAAGAAGAACACAACGAAAAAACAGAACTCAAAGCCCAAAAAACACAAAATGCTGACACTGGGATCATCTTGATCAGCTTGAGAACTCATGCTTTGTTGGCTATGGTTTATTATTCATGTGGATGTTACTTAACATTGATAAAGACCCAGCACATCCCGTGTAGTCAACCAAACCAAGCTAATGCCCCAACACCTCACACAAAACTGTTCAGGAACAATGATTGTTTGGACTAGCCCCAGTTAAAGTGAGCATCCACGGGGTCCACCTGGTCCTCACAGTACCCAAAGGATCCACTGCAAACAGACATCACAAGTCACCTGCAGAGGTTCACAGCTGTACTGTAGCTGCACCTAGTAGAAGTGGGTCTCCAATGGATGTAACGTGACAGGGAATTTAAGCTATTATCTGTGGTCACCTGCAACATACAACCAAGTTTCACTTATTCCAAGGATGACTAGAAGTCAAGCCCATAATATACGGGGTTCAAACAGCATAGAAATACACTGTAATTATAAATCTGAGGAATAAGTAAGGAATAAGTGTGCTTCATGGCATAGGCACACTTAATTACAGTCACACTACATGGGAGAGACTAAAAATAGGGTAAGAATCCTTAAATTTACAGAAGTATTGCTGCTGACTGTGATGTCAAACACACAGACGCACTCATTTCTCAGATCTTCAGTTTGACTTTGGCAGTGACAAGGGCATCGGGCTATTAGTCCTCGTTTGCACACTGCTTGGACAATTTAGCTACTCAAATAGAGCGCGCTTACTGGAAAACAGCTCCTTAATGAAGAGATGGACCGGTAATATGCCATAAAACTATTCTTTTATTCTTTCCCTGCACCCTCATGAATACACGCTGCCTGTATGCACACAGAGCCACTAAGTACACCTACGCATATGCACTTTCAAACACATACCTAAACACACACACACACACACACACATGCGCGAGCACACATACCTCAAATGCAAGGGCAGAATGATAATGTGATCTGGAGGAAATGGTGCCAGTTTTGCCACGTAAGTCAAAAAGGTCAAATTGCAAATGTCAGCTTTTTCGCCTTCATTTTAATTATTCTGTCAAGTTCAAAGAGTCTCCATCAGAAAGGAGCTGCACCTGACAAAGGAAGGCCTGAGCTCACAGATAAGCTCAATCTGCGTCTCTTCTTGACACTTTCTTCTCTATACTTAGCCTATCTACTCTCCTCTCGCACACAGCGACTCTCGGAGTAAATTACAATGTACCGCAACGAGCAGGGTGCCAAAGGGATGGCTTAGCAATTACCGGTGAACTGTGGATGTGAAGTCAATTAATTTCTTCTGCTACTCTACTAGTTAGCTGATTTTGTAAAAACTCAGCTGATACATGATAAAATGTCCACTTTTGGTTCTGATAGGCGGATGGTAACAACATATTGATCCACTTTTACACATACAGCACTGATAAAAGGAGAGTATCCCACTGTCAGTTCTATAGTTTTACATTTCAGGACAAAAAAAAAAAAAAAACCCCGAAAACATCTGGACCTTAGCAGCTTAATTCACTTTTTACTCACTTTTGGGGTTTGTTGGATTTCATTTCTGCACATCTCCGTTCCATCAGCTGGAGGTCCAGACTTTGTGCCATTGCACCACTTTGACTCTTTTCTTTTTCAGCCATTCTGCTGTAGATGTTCTGCAGTGCTTGGGACCCTTGTTCTGCTGCGCGCCTCACATTTGACCCAAGAATACTTTGGTATACAGAGGAGTTCATGGTTGTAAACACATCAGCCCTCCACCACCATTCATAACATTTGGTTTGAAGTGTTTGTTTCTGCAGTTTTCTCCAAACATGATGCTGTACATTATATCCAAACACCTCCACCTTTCTCCCCCCGTAGGAAGCACACGGATTGTTCTTTGCAGAGAGAACATGTTTTTTTCTGGCATCCCTTCCAAACACACCATGCTTGTTTAGTCTTTTTCTCTTTTTACCGTGATGAATTTGAACCTTTAACATGCTGTGTGCTGTACAAATCTCTCCATGATATTTCGCTCTATAAGATTTCTTTTTTCCCAAGGTTAACTTTGACCTTGGGCACTAACAATGAAGGTCAGTAGTTATGCCAACCAAGGTCTAGTATATCGTTGTAAAGACGATCCATGAAAACTATGGGTTATATAAAGTTTTTGCTAATTTTCATATTTTGCGTGACCTTGACCTGACTTTGACCCAGTGATATCCTAAGAATTGTGGACATTAGACAGCTATTAAATTAAACTGATTACATACTCGCTCACTTTGAGTGAGTAACGTAAAATATACCAAACCACATGAGCTGTAACTGCTGGTCTAACGTCCTATTCTTTTAAAATGTGTCACACTGTGTTAAAGAATTACTTCCCACCTACTGAGGGAAAAGCATATTTTTAGCCCTCTTGAAATGCTGTTTTATTAATGGTTCCTGATTATTATTGTACGAACCGAGGCCTAAATCTGCCTCAGTCTGTGGTCCCACTGCAGCTCATTATGCCCCCTCTCAGTCTTTGTGAGATGCAGACAGCATCCATGTGCTCAAAATACATTATTTGGCACTTTACTGGTTTATTAAGTATTTTTGACGTTTTTTTTATTTATTCTCAAGCTGTCAGAGAAAGTTTGTACTGGAAAGGCAGCTGCTGGGGAAAGAGACAAGGCTACGGGTTTCTTGCTACCTTTTTGTCCTTGTACCTGTTGTGGCATTTTTGTCAGCGGGTCTGCCGGTGCACTACAGCGGCATCAGCTCATCATTTTTTCGTTAAATGGTACAGCGCTCGCCGAGTCTGCTCAGGTGCACTGTCTAGTTTGTCAGTTAGGAGAAGTTTATAATCTACAGAACTAATTCATCATCGTCAGCTCATATCATCAAACACGGCGCCCTTTGATTTCATTTTTCTTTTATAATCACACTTCAGTCTGGAGACTGTCTTCACTTGTCTCTTTGCTTTGGTTTCAGTGACAATGAGTTAGTGCTATCACTTGATAAAACAGTCGCACACACAGCGCACGCACACGAAGACACAAGGTCACAGACACACTCCAACCAGTGAATAACAGCAGGCTCGAGGTGGAGACTGGTCTTGCCATGTGATTCGCCACATACATCAACTCTGTTGAGCAGAAAATTGAAATGGAAATGTGGGCCTTGGAAGAGTGTGGCTCCCATTTACCCCTGGACCAAAGCTAATGATTTGTCATTTCTCTCAGGGACACAAGCTGCTGCCCTCGCTCTCACGCGTATACCGCACCAGGGGGGCTGAGCCGCCTCACCGGCCTCTACTGTACGCAGTCATGTTTCATTTTATTTCCACATTTGTGCTCCGTGTGTTGCCGAGACAGTTGTTTACACTGATGTCCAGGTTTTATATTATAGTAGTCTAATTCTACTAAAATTTGTGAATATCATATCAAATTGATTCATATATTTACTGCCACTAGTACAGTAGTAAACCCAACAACAACACCTGACACTAACCTGAGCAGATATAGCTGCTGGATACTGTACACGAGCGTAGGACGTGTATCTCTGGTAAATGTGATATTAACATTTATGGAAAGCGCAACATGGTATTTGAGACTCAGCAGATGGATTTTTGCATTATTGAATTCACCTGTCACGACTGTTTGAATCTGTTTTTCGAGCTTTCATCATGTCAGCGGAGTTATGAGCGCGGGGGGGGGGGGGGGGGGGTTGGCGTTTTAAAGCAGCTATGTGTGATTTATTATTGATCCCGTATCTTCTGGGATGCTGATCAGACGCGTAGACAGAAAAATCGACTTGAAACACATTTGGAAAGCATTCTCTGTCGACTGTATGCGCGCCGTGATTGCTTCCTGCGCGGTTTCGCATTTTTCCTGAGATCGTCATTTATTTAAAGAGTTTGAAGATTGCTTTATGGTTACTGGTCAGTCAGGGTAGTAAAAAATAAAAATGGAAAAAAACGTGTGTCTGAAGGCCTTTGTATTCACGTCTAAAACGACACAAACTGTAAAACACATTTGCTAATCTGCAGCGTTTTTAGTGAGAAAACTGAGTCACTAAGATACTTATCATAGGAGAAATGCTTGATATGCTTTTCTAATATTTTACACATTTTAAAAGATTGAGAAACAAATGTTTTACCTAAATATACCTGCAGCGAGGATGCTATGAAGCATAGGCAATATGTGCATGAGGCGTTCAGGTGAAGTGTGCGCACATCCTGTTTTATAGATCCCGCTGATGAATGCCACAGCTGATCCCGGTCCATGGCACCACCCTGAGTTGCCCAGGTAGGTTCATTGTGTTCTAAAACCAGAAAAGCATCCAGACCTTATGTATCTGTCACACAGTTACACATCTCCACTCTGTACTGACTATAATGTCCACTTTTAATCTCTCTCTGTTAGGGACCAGTGGACACGTTTACTTATCAGACTTAAATTATAGCTTCCATTAAAAACCACAGGCCAAAATATAATAATTTCCATCTTAAATACCAATAAGTGAAGCTCTGTTGAAACTTCATGCCACATCTTTAATTTGAACTGTACGTGATTTTGGTAAACTGGCATCAGAGCAGATAAATGGCCCTTCGCTTGCCTGAAAAGCTCTTTGCTTGCTTTTGCCACCTTTAGGATTGCAGAATGGAGGAATTTGATGTATTTCTCCGGCTCTGCGTACACAAAATGCTTCTGTGTACCTCTGCATCCACCCTGTTTCTCCTGTCAAAAGCTAAATTATTACTAAATGTCAAAATGCCAGCTCCACTGGCAGCAACACACGCCCAAACCATAACAGAGTCTGCTCTCTTTGTTTTCTCTCCATCCTTTCTTTCTTCCATCATTTTGATAGAGGTTGATTTTTGTTTCAGTAGCCTATAAAACTTTGTTATGCAACTCTACAGGCTTTGACGTTGTGTGTTTCTGCAGAATACAGCCTGATTGCTCCGTTTCAGAGTATATGCTTGTCATGAATCCTCTGGATCTTCTTTTCCTGACCATCCTGTAGAACGTTCCTCACTGATGGATTGTGGTTTTCACTACCATGAAAAAAGATTTGTGCTCCTCAGTCCCTCTGGCACGTTCTTCTTGAGTAAAACTCCCTTTTCAAAATGGACGAACTGTTAATTTGATAAACTACTTCTGATATTCCTCAAAAATAGTTTTTGAACATCATTAATCTTCGCACGTGTGGTCAACTCTAGTCCTGCATCCACACTCGCAATTGTGGATATGTTGGAGTCTACAGAAAACTTCAACACCACTTTTAGAAGGACCAGCAGCATTTGTGCAGCAACAAGTGCCCAAATTCTTTTACCAATAAGAGCTTCGCAGTTTTCAATAGAGCCAGCTATTACATAAAGCATCATGACTGATAAATACAGTATAGACAGCAATATAGATAGATACTCACTGGCCACTTCATTAGATACACCTGCTGAACTAATCGCTAATGCAAATATCGAATTAGTCATTCACAAGAAAGCAACACAAAACATTTAGGCATGTAGACATGGTTAAGATGATCTGCTGAGATCACACTGAGCATCAATGGAAAGAAGTTTGATTTTAAATGTGGTATGGTTGTTGCGTGCTGGTCTGAGTGTTTGGGAAACTGTGGATCTACCGGGACTTTCTGTACAACCATCTCTGGGGTCTACAGAGAATAGTCTGAAGGCCAGACTTCTTTGAACTGATAAGAAGGTAAAACCGTTAAAACCATGGTATGAACAAGATCACACCTGCCAGTGAAGGACACTAAACTGATGCTACAGTTCACATAAATTACACCATTCCTGCTCAGATGGTAGGGGAGTTCAGTAGTTCAGACTGCTGCTGATGGTGTAATGGTAAAATATTTAGGAAACACTTTGGACTCTTGTATCAACTGATGCCACAGCCAGCTGAGTATTGTTGCAGACCATGCCACTCTCTTTATAACCACGGTGTATCAACGTCTGATGTCTGCTCCCAGCAGGATAACACACCATGTCACCAAACACAGATCATCTTACACTGGTTTCTTGAACATTACAATGAGTTCTCTGTGCTCAAATGGCCAATCCGTGAAATTAGCATCATGGATGTGCAGCTCGGCATGGACCGAAATCGCTGAGGATTGTTTCCAGCAATTTGTTGATTCGATGGCATGAAGGCTTAAGGCAGAACGGAGGTCTGATACAAAATGGCCAGTGAGTATGTGTCGTACTTTTTTAATATACACATTTGTGTAATGCCAATAAAAAATCAGAGTCTAGAAACAAAATCAACTGATCGAAGAGTGGGAAAAGCTCTTTGTTCTGTTATACACATGTATCAACTCAAAGTTCACATCTACCCTGGTAGCCTTTGAAAAGGATGCAATTACTCAAAGCTGTTTTGACTAACTGCAGTTTTGAAATCAGAGATGTAGTATATTCACTTAGTAACAGTCTAGTCAAAGCAACAAGTTAAATAACCCATGCATTCTTCATCCAACGCACATGAAATACAATTTAGACTGAGGGGAGTTTGTCTCTGTGTCCAGAACTGCTGCAAACCTGAAGTGATGCTCTCGCATGATTTCACACTCACTCACTCACACACACACGCAGAAATGCAATAAAAAAAGAATCCCAACAATGTGCAAAAGTAAACTAAGAACTCTTTTATTCTTTTTTGTTCACTTTATATATCTATCTTTAGCTTTTAAGATTTTATTTTATTTTTTCTACACGAGTCCTTTAAAAGTTTGTCATCATGCTAGGTGCAGCTTCAGTGTTGGTAGTACATGCAAAGTTGTAGTTTTCGTCAGGGGAGGGTTTCACACATTGGACAACTGCAGAAGGAGAAGAACGGAGAGCAGTGGCTCTGAAAATCAGTTAACAAACACTGACCGATCTGGAGTCACCAAAAAAAAAAAAGAAAGAAAAGAAAAACAATTATAATAATAACAAATAAATAATAAAGAACCCCACCAATGGGTGCAGCTGCAGAAGGGGTGGGGTGGAGGGGGGCACTGACCATCATTGAGGATTCACAAAGGGTTAAGCAGAAGCAGTTCAGTTCTTGCAGATAGTTTGATCCATCTAATCCATAAATGGGGACTTTTTATTTATTTATTTTTTTAAATATATATACATATATATATATGTGTGTGTATATATATATGTATAGAGAGAGATCATGACATCATCTGTTGACATCTTTAGTGCAGTTAAAAATGAAAACAAAATTCAACAAGCAGGCAGTCTTTAGGGGGAAATATCTATAATAAAAAATCTCAGACAGCTTTGCAGTTTAGAATAAACGAAGAGCACCAACAGAAAAGCGAAGGAGCAGAAGGGGAGGAAAACTTTACGCTTGTTGGTTTTGGCCTGACGTTACAGGAGATATTATCAGTATTGCTCGAGACTTTGGTCTGGGTCTGTTTATCGGGGGTGGGGGTGGGGGCACTGGATTCTATTACTTTTTAATTTATTTTTTTTTGTTTTTCTTTTATTTGAACTCTACTCTGGGAGTCCCCACTTCCCGCTTCTTAATTACTGACTAAAAACAAACAAACAAACAAAAACACCCCCAAAGAACCAAGTATAAGTGAAAGTACATACATGACATCACGCGTGCCAGCTGGTGGATGCCACTTTGAGCTTAGGCACTTTACAGTGCATATTTTTTTTTTTAGAACATGGGCGGCTACTATGGGGATGAAGCATGTTGACCCCGGCAGTGTTAGTGCCATGCTTTTATGGTGCCCAGTGAGTGACACAGAATCACAAATACTTACTTAGCAACAGTAACATCTTCACAATCTCGGCAACAGAGGAGGGATCAAAACATTTTGTTTTTTTTGTTCTTTAGGATGAATCGATTGTACAGGTCAGAAGACGTGTTGCTCCTTATTTACACAGAACTAGTATTTTGCAACAATAATGATCGCAGCTCACAATACACACATGATCACTGATTGACAGCTACAGATGCACTAAAGAAGCCTGACATTTGTATTTCCCCCACTTTGAATCAAATACATCATTTTTGTACAAAGTAAAAGTAGTACATTGTTGTGCGGGTATGCGGAAACCGGACAGTAAAGGGTCGATGCCACAATGTTAGATATTTGAAAAAGAAAAGGAAAACACTGGGGCACAAACACACATGGACATCATCATCTTTGGTGAAAATCTGACAGGAATATGCTTAAAGACAACCTGAGCACACACATTAATTGCACACACACCCGCCCTCACGCGCGCACATAGAAATTTCCCGCAGCTGGAAATAGGAAGTCACTGCGGGAAAACACATCCTCATTTACAAATTGAAATCGTGAGGACATTTATGCACTCGTGGTGTGCAGGAGTCGAGTTAATTCACAACATGGAATATGCAGCTAACGTGTTTCTTAACTGGGTGTGGAGAGGAGGATGAACATGACATCACACTGTGATACTCTTAAGCATTCGACTTCTGAGTCTTCTCATGCAGGGGTTGCATTTTACTTCACTGTTCATCTAGGTGATGCCGCACACAATAATGTGGAAGGATTGCATCTAGTGAGTATAACTTCATATACTGTATGTGCTGCTACAGTACATATACCACGTCATCTGTTAGTTTGTCCGACAGCCATCGTGTTTCCCTGCAACAAAATGACATAATTACAAGATCTGAGAGGTCTGGTATACTATCGCTATGTTCACTGTGGTATTAGCCCCGGTCCTTAAATGCCTAAACCTAAGGGTGAAAAAAATAATTGTTCCCACCACCACCCCCCCACCCCTCCCTCAAAAATCAAACAATCAATCACAAGAAATCTAGAAAATAGAGACAAAGATTCAAAGCTGCCTGTGGAGGAAGATGCTGGCATTCATTCAACATCATTCGCCGACGGACGCACGGGGCTCCCCATCCACGTTTTCTGCTCTGCAGGCCTCTAAGTTCAGTTTCCATGCAAAGCCATGGCTTGGATCAAGAAAAAAATACAACGTGCAGCACCTCCCAAAGCTTCTCCCAAGACCCAGGCAGGGGGGAGGGGGCAGTCGACGTGACCCTCACCCCTCCCTCACATCTGTTCAAGTATGAAATGAGAGTGACGTAAAATAACTTAAAAATCATATGCACAGATGAATGAACACGACAGAAAATTAAACGAAGGAGCGCTACGCCGCTGTCACAACTGCCTTATGAACGCTTTCCAGTCAGTGACTCAAACAGGGCGACAGCATTTTGTAACATTTTTATCTTTAATCCAGAGGATAAGAACACGTAGTCTCAGCTAAGGAACGGACCAAATAAAACACATTAAACGTTACAACTCTTACGTTTTTCTCAGTACTAGATTTACATCCTGAAGATTTATGCATAATTAAATTAAAATTTGTCATAGTCATTAATTTTAGCAAAGATATATATTGTTTTAGGTCCATATACATTGGTTTTAGTCAACAAAGATCCCGTTTCTAGGCTACATTCCGACCTAAATTAGCTACACTCATTGATCAACAAGACAGAGCGGGATAATTTTCAGCTTCCACATCTACGCCATAGGAACATGATTTCTCTGGGAAACAAATGGGCACGTGTTAAACGGAAAACGAAGAAACAAAACATGGATTCCAGTTTTACACAGAAAATAATCAAATGGAACGGAGTGTCCGGTAAAATCAAAGTAAAAAGTTCAAACAAAGACACGAGGCTGATGTCCTCTGAGGAATGAGAATGATGAGTTACGGATGGTTTGTGAAACTGCGCACGTTCATTTCCACAAATACAAAGTGCACGTGCGTGCTGACACACGGGACGGAAGTAAGTGTCTGCTTGTTAACACGGGGGGGCTCTCTTGCTCTCGGGCCTGGGTCAGGGAAAGAGGAGGGGGTGGTTAAGGAAACCCTCGACTCCCTCAGGAGCTGAGGGTGAACTGGTCTTGCTCGATGGGCTTTTTGACCCAAGCCCCCAGGCCGGCCTTGTGGAAAGCCTTGATGAGCGCCTGCTTGGCAGAGTGGTACTCTGTGGCTGCCTGCTTTGCTTCGTGGTAGGAGCTGGGCTTCGACACCTTGATCCGCAAAATGGACGAGAGCTGAGGAGGAAGAAGAAAGCGACACAGAGAAACGCAAGTCAGCGACAGAATAACAGAAACAAACCAAAAGCAGCGAGGCATTAATCTAAAGTTAACACACTTTGTTGCACGAGCTCCTACCACACAAAGGAAAAGAAACTTGTCGGCACTCCTTGGAAGTCAGGCTCTGACTACTAACGTGCCTAAATGTTAAATTATATCATTGGGAGAGTCGACAAAGGAACAGAAGGTCAAATCTGGTGAGGAGGGAGGGCTAAAAGAGCCCTGCGTTTTTCTGCCTCATCAGTGAGTGGATGATAGCAGGGAGATGTTCTCCCACACACACCTCAGCACAGTGCAGCACGCTCCACATACACACTCATGCCAGAAAACTGTGTTAATATTAGAAAAAACAGCTCCTTGACCCGATCCTTTGGACTTTCCGGGCTGTCCACAACCCATTTTTATATGAAGTGATGATTTAAGTTGAGCCTGTTTGACACCAAAGTCGACCTTTGTCTTCTGTGCGAGGTCAATAGTGACATCACTCACATGCCATCTGAACAGGAAAGAATAATGTGAAAGCTTAGCTAAAATGATTCCCGAGGAGGCCACACCGAAGCACGTGTTGTTCAGATGTGTACAGCTCGTGATGCCGACTGCAGCTGACCTCAGTCTGTTCCCCACTCACTGTCAGAATCACTTGTGCATAGCTGTTACATGTCACGTGGCCCAGCACGTCCGTGCCAGCGATACAGCGAGGTGCGTGCGAATGTGCGCTCTGGCCTCGCCGTACCTTGGAGTGAAGGCGCACCCAGCGGCTGTAGAGCGCGTGTTTGCAGAGCCGTGAGGCGCGGCCCATGTCGTCCTTGCCCGTGGTTGCGTTGATCACCTCCAGGCCCTGGTCACCCACCGTCCAGTTCACACTGAAGTTTGGTGCCTTGCCGGGCTGCCTGGCTTCAGCATTACTTATACCTGCCATTAAAAACACCCAGAGTCAAAGACGGAGCAAGGCTGCATGTTAAAACAGACGTTTTTTATTTACAGGACCTCCGCAGATTGTAAAAATCTTTTTTTAACATTACGTCAATGCCAGAAATGGAATAATTACACGGCACCGCTCCAGCTATTTCCCACAGCACCCAGACTTTCTATTACCTCATGTGTGGATGTATTAAACAATGAAGGAAGCACCCAAACATGGCAGTCCATCCTTCCAAAGGACAGCTGTTCCCACAGCTACAATATCTCTAAACAGGACAGTTTTTCTTCTTCTCATTTCATTTTGTCTAACTCAGTAGAGACAAACAGTAGAGCCCACCTGGGGGGGAACGTGAGGACAGAGCTTGCTCTCTTCTAACACACTTCAGGGCTTTGGCCTCCGCTGTATCTCAAGCATAAATGGGAGATATATGGCTGCCATAAATCCCTGTGTCTTCCTCTGTGCGAGTGTGTGTGTGTGTGTGCATTAAGCTCCTTGGTTCCATTTGGCAGCACTTGTGGCAGAAGATGATTTAAAGGGGATGAAATCCTCAGCGCTCTAACGCCACAGCACTTTCACCGCTAAAAACTCTCTAAAGCGGAAAAGGTTAATAACCTTCCACCATTATCTCCTTTACTTGCCATTTAGAGAGAAGGAGCAGGGTGAGCCGAACGTACATCCGGCTGTGTGATATGAAGCCCTGTGTCATCCTCCGGGATCCAAACCAAATCTCCACGGTGCCACTCAGTCCGCTTGTTTAATATGGAGCACGCTGTGTTCATGGCAGCACGATGACCGGTGCAAGCAGTGCTTTAGCACTCTGGCATTTTCACGACCTTGAACTTCGCTTTACGTGTTTGTATGAGAGCACAGCAGGGTAAGAGACGCACGGCTGGATGGATGTTTTAGTGGAAAACAGAGCGCCGGTACAACAATGCTGAAAACGTCAACATTGTTAATGAAACACTTCCTCCTGTTTAATGAAGCTCAAGCAGGAAAGTCAGAAAATGACTCTCCGTTTCTTTAGAAATGAACGGACGGATTTTTATTCAGTTTGAAAAATTCAGACCCAGAATCTAACACCATTAGGAGGCGGCTGGTGCAGAATAATCAGCCGCACCTCTAAACATATCAAACTGTTTGGCTATAACTGCTCTTTTTTTAAACCAGATGTTATTTTACTGTAGCTCATGACATGCCTCCTTTCCCACACGGGAGCTAATTTTGTTGATTTGCGTTTGTATTTTTTATTTATGTATTTTTCGTGGTGTTGCTCCTTCACATTCTGCTGCTCTGTACAATCTAACACACGATGACAATCCAATTTCCCCAGCAAAGTGTCTTTATCCATTTATGAGGGACTGCTTTGGTTTGGTTCTCCATCCACGAGCCGCTTCAGAGCACTGACGAACGATGCTGACGGCACATTTTTAAACACCATGCGCATTTAGAGTCTGTCTGTCTGTTTTGGACGTGGTGCTACACGAAGAACACGAAGAAGAACAGCAGGTGTGCTTAAATGTTCACAAAACAAAATCCAAAGGTCGCCCAATGGGGTTTGATGACGATTACATTGTTAAATATGACGGCAAAACCAGTATTTCGATGGCTGGATAGATGACATAATCTGTTGTGGCGAAGAGAGATCTGAGCGTGAAAGTGAGGCTGACAATTTACCGGTCGGTCTACGTTCCAACCCTCACCTATGATCACGAGCTCTGGGTCTGGCAGAAAAAATGAGGTCGAGGACACAAGCAGTGGAAATGGAAACTTCCTTCAATTGGTAGGTGGGCTTTCTTTTAGTGACAGGACACTGGAAAGATTCTCTCTCTCAGCTGACCTGGGAACGACTTGGTGCCGCCCCCGCGACCTGAACCCAGACAAACGGGCCAAAACGGCTTGATTTAAGGACTTCTAGATGGATGGATACGTTTCTCTTTAATGTACGCATAAAGTGAATCTGGGTTTTTACTTTAGACATACTTTACTAACTTGTAGAAAGTTGTTTTTTCTGTAACTGATTATCGTGATATGCAGTATGTGCATGATTCCTCTTCAGTTCTAAATAGTCTTCATTCACGTGTCATGGATCTCTACATTTAATACAAATGCAAAGTCTCTGACTCGCCGCTACACTCTTTATGGTTTTCTGGTATATTTCTCTCTATAAAGAGAGGTTCTCTCTAGAACCTCCAGTCGGCATCGGTACCCTTCATGGTCCCAGAACCAGAAGGTACCAGCTACACTCCTCTCAGTGGATGCTTGTGGATGTACGTAGAGCTCTGACAGATCTGGGGAAAGCAACATTTTCTTCCAGTGTACCTTGGACGTGAAATAATTTAGAGTAAGACATAAACCGAAACATGCCTTTATCTACCGTTGACTTTAAGATTATAAAAAGGAATGCAGCGAGGAGACTGGTAGATGTGTCTTTTATGTTTTATTTCACGTTAGGGGTTTTTCAATCTCGTGTATTTGCAGCACTTTCCTCTTCTTGGAAACGAAAGTTTGATCTTAGCAGAACCCTGAGTGCCACTGAACAAACTTTGCCTATTATTGTTGTTTATTTATTACTCATTAATCCCATTTGGCAACTTTCATAATCTGTGATAGCTGTAACTCTGTAACCATAACTAGATTTTTGCCTTTTTTCTGAAAAAAAAAAAAAAATGCAAAAAAAGTGTGATGAATGGATGAAACTGCAGAAATCTACATATAGATTTATTTTTTAGACCAATAAATCTCTCTGTATAAATAAACACTGGCTGTAAGCTGCTGCTGGACACCGGGCATGCTCTCCTAGCAGCCCCACATTTGCCAAATATATTAGTTACGTAACAATGTTAGCAGCGACTGTGGCTCCCTGTCTGAAATAAGACACTTGTTTGTGTCTTTTGTCCACCTCTGTCTGAAATTAAAGACCCAGTCTTCCAAAAAGAAGCCACTGCTGTCACTGGAAACTGCATTTATGTGGAAAGAAGGAGCTTCTACGACAGCTGCTACGGCCAAAGGCTTTGTGTGGATGAGTTATTGAAATCGTACTTATAATCAGTTTAAGTAACAAGGAAATGGTTTCTCTTTGAGCACATGAACCGAGCGGTGATGAGTTCAAGGACGCTGGAAAGATGGTGCAGAAAGCTGAATCTGGTCAGAAGGAAGAAACAATCTTAGAGTTGGCCGAACGTCTGCATAATGAAACAGCTGGGAATGAATAAATGGAAGGACACTGACGGCTACGCCCTCACGCAATAAAGAGGACGTGTGTTGTATCGCAAAAAGACGGTTATTTCACTAACTCACCTACACGAGTCATTTCGTAGAGGGTATGGCAGCTGGAGAGACTGTTTAACAACAACCCACATCTCCACCTTTTTTCTCAAAATTACCAATATATATTTTTTCTTAATGTGGCCCTAATACTCCTTTGCGAGCTTCAAAGCAACTGTAAATAAGCAGGGCTGGAGCTCGGCGAACAAACATTTACATAATAACTTATGAGTTCTTGCAAATGTCTTTATATACAATATTTTAAAGGAAAAACAGTATTAAGTGGAAAAAGTGGAGCAGAAATGCAAATGAAAATCAAACTCATCTTTTCTCAAACACAGCATTGTCTTACACAGAACAACAGAAAGACAAAGGCTGCATGTTCTGCATCTAAAAATAGAGAGTGGAATAGAGAGAGAGAGAGAAGACAACACCACAGGAGTCCTGGTCTATATGGCCTTTTTAAAAGGTCAAGCCAATGCTGAAAATTTACACAAAATGATAAAGCTATTCAAATTCCACAGGAACTAGGTAAATGTCAGCTCAGATCCAACAAAAGGAGAAAAGCAATAACTGTCTTCCTGTCCCTGTGGGACTGACTGACCAGCAGGGTGAATTAATGTGTTTACTGCTTACGATTAAAATCTTCCTCTGTGATATTTAGACAGCCGCAGGTCGATTGGCAGAGATTAGCACGGTGATCCTCTCAACCCGTGCGATCGTAAACACGATGACTGATCTATAACACCGGAGAGCTGCACAAGGAAACTTGATGATGCACTTTTCTTACTTTCCCCATCTCATAAACATCAAAGGAGGCGAGAGCTCTTACCGCTGAGAAGAGGCCTGTTGAGGGTGAACTGCTGGGGCAGGTCTTCGATATCTGCGATGCGCTGGTACATGGCCCTGGAGAGGTGGTCGGCATGGTAGAGGCTGCCCAGGATGATGCTGGAGAAGTAGATTGGCTCTGTGAAGTAGCTCATCAAGGAGCCCTGGATGCCCACCACATTCCACCTGCAGGGAGAAAAGCGCACGGGCTTCACGACAACTTCAACGTATGGCTGAGGCAGTTTTAGGATTTCACATACACACACACAAAAAAGTTAATACTGCATATTAGTACATAAACACTGAGTCCTTTCTGACATCCTATAGCTATCTACACTCTGAGGTATCCAATTTCATTTTTCCCAAACTTCTGTTTATTTCCATGCTGCGCCATTAGCCATCTTTCCCCAGTCACTCTTCTATTTACATGCTCTGTGAAGCAGTGCCTGCCCTCCTCACAGAAACACAAATACATAGGGAGACAGAGAGAGAGAGAGAGAGAGAGAGAGAGAGAGAAATGAAGGGTGGGGTAGATGGAGAAAGAGTCAGTAAGGGTGTGAGGGCTGAGAAAAAGTGAGAGCGAGAAAAACAAAGAAAAATAACAGATACGGGGAAGGAAACGTTAGAAAAAGGTGGTGCTGAAGGCTGCTAGCACCTTATGCAGTACATTTTATATACTGTCAACAAATCCCATCGAAAGCTCCAAACCCAGCAATGACCTGCTTTCCAGACCGTGCACGTGGCGTTCAGCTCCACGCCGACATCTTTAACACTTGAAATGTTTAATCAAAGAAAAAAAGGATCTTTTCACTGACAGGTTACTTCTGCAGGTTTGATGAGGTCTAATGCTCCAGAGCTATTTGGTAATGTTAAGGCAGCTTAGCAACCGGTTTGTCTTCTTGACCTTAAAATAATCCTGTTTAGGTTTAAGCACTAAAACTATTTAGGTGCATGAAAAGATCAGTTTTAGGAGAAATGATACTTAAGGGTACCAAGAACGTTTAAATCCAGTACTGAACATGCAACACTGGTGTCCATGTTTCAGTCAATGCAACCTGATTACTAGGAGTATTTGGTGGTTGTCTGGTCACTGTATTTAATTATCTTGTGTACAGTGACTGATAGTAAATAGTTGCTGGCAACTTCTGGACTCGACTGCACAGTGCAAAGCACGGGCAACCTGCTGGGAGGCAACCTAACTCCAGCCAGGCAGATTGGTGATGGTTTTGCATATAACTGCAAACAGAGACAGATTACTAATGCGTTGAACCGGTCTGCAGCGACAAGCACGATTGTGTGCAACACGTCAGATCCACGAGATTCTGAATGGAAGCATTTAAGGTGAATTTCTGCGTATTTACACGACAGTAGCTTTGCAACAAACGGCAACAGAGTTGAAATTTCTGTATCTGCCAACTTGACCCAATTCAATCTCACACTCATATCACACGGACTCTGTCTTATTGCCATTCTATTGTTGTCCTGATGCACCAGTGTCACTCTGAAGATGGCTGAGAGTGGTTGCAGACTTGGTCCGAGTCTTCAAAGCAAACATTTCAAAGGCAGTGAGACTCAACGTTGTTTGCACACAGTCACAACGATTCCGTCAGTCTAATTTTGTTTGTGTTGTGCTCTCCAGCAGCATCAACAGACACCTTTAATGTATCGTCTAGATTCCAGTCGAGTTCACTAACAGCATGTTTTTGGTGGCCAGGGACTGAGATGAGGCGTAGCAGTAATTACTTCCAATAATATGATAATATGTGTGGGACCAAAACAGCGTCATCATTATTTCATCAATGGTGTGACTCATGATACTGAACACAGCTACAAGGCACAAAAACCCTAATAAACAATAATGCATATGAAATGTGGGTTAGAAGAGTGATACTGCTACTTAATTGGACACGTCCATCACCGGTGATGGTCTTCTTGCTGTATTTGCTGACGTTGAGAGAAAAACCGTGAGTATCACTACCCTTCGTCTTTAGGAGAACATTACAAAATGAGGGTTGGCTACCTCTTCTCGTTCTCCCTTTTACTTCAGGCAGACTGTTTGAGAGCCTGTGAAATTACCAACGTGAACCCGAAACAATCAAGAATAATATGCACACATGCAAAAGACCGCAGGCTACGCAGAGGGTCCATTGTTTCCATATGCAATATTCTGTGTGCGCGTTTGTGAGAAAGCGTGTGTGGAGCGGCGGGAGGGCAAAAGAAAATATCTAAATTCACTGTAGCTGCAAGCAGTAAAGCACACATTCACACATTCAGCTTTGTAATGCTGCTGCAACACACACACGCGTGCTGCTTCATCACAGCAACAACGGTGACACATATACACCTGTATACCCTCTGAAGGACACACATACACACTGGGTAAAAAGCCACAACAATCAAGCGAGCTCACACATTCTGAGTTATGTTCTGAGAGGCATTCAATTTCATTCCTGTCAAACATCACTGTATTTCTTTATCGCTTTTTTTCCCTCCTCCTCAATACCGTGTGTTGTGCGTCTACACACACACACACACACACACACACACACACACGGACTGTACACACTCAAATGAGAACAGGGTCAGAATAGGTCAGAAAGCACACGTGATGAGCTGTTACAGCAATAACAAAAGAAAACAGGAAAACTGAGAGAACAATTTGCCTTTATGCTAATGAACTCATTCAAAGGACAGACACGAGGCAGAGAACGGCTCGTTCATAATGACGCCGTGTAATCAGAGGAAAATGAGAGGAGCAAAAACAATGTGTAACG
>VUQR01019497.1:18790-29694 GCA_015108515.1 Hemichromis elongatus
GGTGGGGGGAGGAGCCGTGTCATGAGGAGGCCACGCGGCACGTCGTGCATAACGGTTTCTCGCAGTGGACGAAACATACTCGTACCTTAATTGCTTACATGCATTTTTTTTTCTTTTTCTCGATGTCAGCCCTGATCTGTAAATCGTGTCAACTTTAAAATATCTAGTCAGACTTAAAAATGTCCAACTTCCACCTCATTTTGCCCTCTACTGACTTGGATCCCTCCACGATGGACCACCACATAAAATCCAAATCACACAGTGAAAGGGCAGCTCACACAGTGCAAACAGCATTCGCCAGTCAGTAGACGCGTCCCTCGTCAAATACGCGCTCGGCATTCAATCACTCGGTCCATTCGGGCAAAATATTATGATCCGGGGCACAGAAAGCGAGAGGAAGAGGAGGAGGGCCCGCGAGAGGAGTTATGGAGAAGTTTCGCCGTTCATCACAGAGCGTTGCCTTGAACATGGACACAGACTAAAGATGCTATGATCAGTCTGCAAAGATGGCCCCCGGGGGCGGTATATCAATTTAGCTGTCCCTGACACCTCTCCAAGGCTTGAAATGGCATAGTGGACGGACAAAGCAAAGAGGAAGCACTATACAGTCGATCGTAGCGGTTGGAAAATAAAACAGAGTCTCATGAAACTCGGCTGATCGCAGCTGAAGCATGACATGCTGCTTTATGTAGGCTTCACTAAACTAAAGGTTTCTAATAACACACAGAAAGCAATTTAATCTGTTTCATCATCACATCGGTCAACGAACGGGAGAAAACCCAACGGGTAATACGAAGACCACAGGAGCATGACTTTATTGATATTGACATTTTTGTCAATATGTCCACGATGTATGGAATTGTTTCTATTAATATAATTCATCATCTGAAGTGACCTGGAATCACATATACTGTACACCAGGAGACTTGTAGGTGCATACCGACATGTAGAAGCATCTGGTTTTTTTTGGACTTCCGACGGTGTCGACCTAAACCTTCAGCTTCCAGCCTCCTCCATGCCAGAAACCGGTTTAACACTAGACGCAGTTCCAGTTCGTGAGTCAACAAAAACTCTCAATAAATCTTTGGTCTAAAAGTTACACAAATAGAAGTTAACATATTTAATTGTGACCAAAAAAACCCCGAAAAAAATCTTCTTTAAAGCTCACTTTGATATTTTGGTTATATTTGGTTTATATTGTTTTATCTGTTTTATTCGTAGAAGGCTCCCAGATTTGTACTTTGTGCTTGGAAACAGAGTTTCTGAACATTTCTAAGCCACGGGGCGATCGTGGGTCAAGAATTGGACGTTCGTCTTGTAATCAGAAGGTTGCCGGTTCGAGCCCCGGCTACTGGTCGTGGTCAGAGGGCCCGGTGGTGCCCGTGTCCGGAAGCCTCGCCTCTGTCAGTGCGCCCCAGGGCAGCTGTGGCTACAATGTAGCTTGGCATCACCAGTGTGTGAATGGGTGGATGACTGGGACTAAGTAAAGCTATACAAATACAGGCCGTTTAACATTTACCATTTCTAAGGATGACAACATATTTCAGAAATAAGATGAGTGATGGACATGAAACTAAATCAATTTATGCCCAGATACCTCGCAATCTTGTCACTGCAGGACATGGTGAGTAATCGCTCCCCTTGAAGAACACCGTCCCAGGTCTGGATGGTGTTGCTGGACCTTACAGGGATGGTTCCCTCCCCGGACTCAATTTTGGTCCTCAGCTGACCCCGTGCTTTCCGGTTAGGATGTCTGTCTCCTTGGTCTGGGGGGCACATGGCAGCAGAAGCACATAAAGGATGAGAGGAGCACACATACAGTATGAGTTGTGTTTGATGTTTGGAATGTCAAATCTTTTGGTGATACAGTGAATGTCGGTTTGATCAGGAAACATTAGAGAAAGCGAACGTGTGGGTGAATCTGTTTCTTGGTGTCGTTCCACTTTTCTCCAGTTAAAACGCAGGAAAAATGAAACGGGTGTTGAGTGGGAACCTGTTGCAGTAGCTCTCGTTTCCTTTGAATTTCTTTTATTTTAATGATTTAATGCAAACGTTTCCTTTATCGAGTCTTGTAAAATAGAGTTTTGCAAGCCTTCTTGTGGTTTTTCCTCACTCTAGACTCTTGTTAATGTATATCTTCACCAGCTGTTTGCACAGATCATTCTACGGCCCGCGGCGAGGCCTGATATCCCCGAGGAAACGGCCGGGCATCAGAACTGGAACAGCTTCAGTGATGATCACGGGGAATGAGAGGTGTTTGGACAATAAGATGAACGAGCTTGGTGAGCAGACCCAGGGGGGGACACTGCGGGGGTAGTCTGATGTGCTTCACGGTCTGCTGTAGTGAGATGTTGCCTCGCTCACACTTCCTGGACCACAGTATGAACATTCCTGGCTCCGGGACTTTTTGGGAGGGCAAGGAGATTAATCTGAGCCGTGAAAAGAAATGATGGCACTAGTTGTGACGGACAATTGGTTTAATCCCAGACGTGTTACTGTGAAAGAACATTTCTGTGGCTTGAATATTGAACTGATGATTTTTCTTTTGCTGTTTGAATCCAGCTTGAATTAAAATTCCCCCATCAGCTGATCCAGAGGTTATTCCAATATCTTAACTTCATGGTCTTTCATGTATCTCTTAAAATACGTCTGAAAAATTGGTTTGTTTTTTTGACCAATTTCAGAGGCGTAAACTGCAAATCAAAAGTTTATTTTCCCCAAATCCAGGTCGAGCAAACGTCTCGGCAATGAGAGGAAAGCCCCCGCCCAGAGCCGCCGCGGACACCTGCGAGGACGCCGGCAACCTATCCGTCTTTAGTCTGAGCTAATAATGCTGCAAGAGCTGTGTTTGATCGACGGTTTCTTTTGAACCTAGCTGGGCTTTCATCAGTTTAATCATTCACGAAGAGGCTACAAGTGATTCCAATTTATCCATCTGCAACATTGGGAAACTATAATAATTCAAAAGAATGGACACAGCTTGATTTCTTTAAGTGAGACATTTGTAGAAAATATGAATAAATTATCATGAATAAATTAAATCTGTTTTTTGCGTGTTAACCTAGAAGTTTTAACATTTTAAGGAGCATGAAAAACTTTCCTCCATCAGCTGATGTAGAGGTTATGTAAATGACTGTGGCTGTGATAGGTGGCATGTGGACAATGGGTCCAGGCCGTCCTCTGCACATACAAGCGCTTTGTCTAAACCTGGTAAGAGCTCCGCTCCCACAGTGACTGATACAGAAAAACTTTACAGTTTTTAGTTTTTGTAGTCAATCTCTGTGTTATTGCATTTGCTATTTAACTGAGTTCCGTCTTTAGTGTAACACTGAATTTTTCAAGCAACCTTTTGTTCTGTGATTTTTTAAATTTATTTTATTGAACAAAGTTTTTCGTGCTTTGGCAGCTTTATTCATCCCAAACTTTACGATGAATAAAGCATTCGCCTGTTTACACTTTGAAACAGAAGTTTTGTCTGTTGTGGTTGTGTTTATGTGAAAAAAGTTACAAATAAAACCCAATCAAACAAATATGAAAACTTAAAACTTCACATGCCAAAAAAATGTACTTTCCCCGTTTCTATGCTTGTAGATACAAAAATCTACCTCCTCAACATGCAAAAAACAGAAGCTGAGGCTGAAATCCGCTCCACCGCCGATCCGCTGTACGTATTCAATTCAGTGTTTTTGCACTGCAGCTTGAAAAAGTTGCATCCTTGGCATGTGCATGAATTTTTTATTCAGCTGTGGAGTTTTTTGTGAGCGCTTAATGGGGGACAGACTTTCTCATTGAGAAGTCTGACACATACAGCTGTGAAACTTAAGTATATAATGGACCGTATAGTAAACAGGAGTAGTTTTTGGCTCCCGCCCAGCGTGACCTATTATTTATTATTATGTTATCAAAGTTTTGTGCTGTTCCACCAGCAGGCGCCATCCATTCAGTGACTAATTGAATGTGGCTGTTTTTTATTCAGCCTGCCATGTGCAACGGAAGGCTCTCTGACAGGAGTAAGAGGGAGGTTAATCAGACAGACAGTGTGGGTGTGCTGGGCGGCAGAAAGACTGATAGCAGCAGACAGAGAATGACAAAAAGCTATAATTACTACTGCCTTGTTTAAATGCGTCTGTAATGTGTATTTGGACAGTGCAGTAAAATTCTAATTAATTGAAATGAAGCACGAGAGGAAAACCTACAAATTAAATTAAATTTAAAAAAAAACAAAGCCTGTCGTCAACACTGAACGCTAAGCTAGATGAGAGTAAACTGACAACACGTGCGAGCCGAGCTGGGGAGGAGACGCGAGGGCTGGTGTGAAGCACGACGCGGATTTACCGCGAGGGCTGCGTACCTTCCACTCCGGCCTCGTGTGGAGAGAAAATCCTGGCATCTCCACAGGGAGAGGTGCTGATGTAGAGGTGGAACTGAACGTTATCCTTTAACCTGTAGCCTCCCTTGTCGCACAGCACGAATATCGATTTCTGGAATTCCTCCTTGTTGTTGCTGTAACCACGGGGCCAATGAGAGATTGAAACAGAGGCAGACAAACGTCACAAAACCAACATTTATTGTCTAGAAGGACGACAGAGAGCAGCAGCCGCCGAATTTAAATATATATAAAATAAAAAGAAATAAAAAAAATTTGAAAATTTACACCGTCCACTGACCTGAGGAAGAACTCCAGCTGAGTGTAGAGGTATCTGATGAGCGAGCGTCGGGCAATTATCTCAGCGTGGCAGTCATTGAGTGCCAGGCCGCGGTCACTCATGTACTCACCGTTGATGCATTTGGTTCCCGTGGAGACACAAATGACCTGTGCTTCCTTCACATCTGTGCCTGTTTGGAGGACAGAGCTGTATTAGGACTCGTGCTCCTAATGTAAACACTAAATCCTGCTCTTACGCCCTTGAGAAGTCACAATGCAACCATGAACACACAAGCTTGAAAGTTGTTACTGTAGCAACCACACAATGAACTTAATTAGGTTTAATGTCCTTGTCACTGTTTATGCTATAGGCAAAGTGACGGCATGGAAAGACGTGTAATTTAAGCAGTAATTGGTGGGGAATTGTAGTTTGAGAGTGAGGCAGAAACCATCCTGTAGTCAGGATAACGCCTCAACGTGGTGCAGCATGTGAAAATACGGCCAGTAACGAGATCGCACAGCTGAGAATCCCAGCTGTGCATGAAAACAGCCGAGCAGTGATGCAATCACGAACAACTTGGCTTTCCAGTATTTCCAGTGTTTGCCATCCTAACTTCACTGTCTCCAAATATGTGTCTTAAAAATCGAACTGTTTTTGATGCATGAAATAAAAATGGCCCCAAATCCCCATCAAACCCCCCCCCCACCGGCTCAGAGCAGCTACGCACCCCCTGGGGGCGATGCTGAACCTTTCTGTCGTTGGCCTGTGGCCATAACGATGTGTGAACCGCGTTTGATCGACAGCTTCTTGTAAACCTGGTGGAGTTTTCATTTGAAGTTAAATCCTTTCTGAATGTGCTACAAGTGTCTACTTCTGCATCTGCGTCGTTACGAAACCGTAATAATTGTAGGAATGGACACAGCTTCACTTCTTTAAGTAAGAAATTAATAGAAAATAAACAGATGGATACATGATTTTTCTTTTTTGCATGTTAATCTTTTGAAATTTTAAGGTTTTCATACGCTGTTTCATAAATTCAGCTAAGGAATAAAATTCCCATTTATTTTGAGTCAAGGCTACCAGAATGCAGCCTCTTTTAGCTGTTTTTGCTGTCTGTCGCCCGGAGTGAATTATCTACCTAATACAGCTGCTAAACGTTCCACAGCGTTTCAGGGACTGTGTCTGCTTTCTTCTTGGTACTGAATAACTCATGGACACAGTTTTGTTTCCAGCTTGCAGCAGCTCCCTCCTGTATTTGACAACACTGTTACAAAAGGAGCGAGAGATGAAACGGTAAAGGTGGACTCCAGACAGCTATGTGACTTTTTATATTTAATAGATGCCCAACCATCACACATAATACATTAACTGATTACTTTTATTATATAGTTATTATTCAGGTACGGCATTTTTTTTTTTATATCTGTCGATATTGAATCTTGATAACTAAAATCTTTCGCTTAAGCTTCAAGAAGACCATAAAAATGAAAATAAAATTAATTAAATAGCTCCAAATTAATGAAGTAGATATTAATATAAAAATGAAAAAAAAATACCCCAATACTTTTGTATATATCTAAACCATTTAAAATGGTTGGGAATCAATCCCACAAATAAATAAAGCGATAACATTCGATATATATTCTCAGTTCAAATTCCTAAAAAAAGAAAAGAACATAAATAAATAAAATAGACTAAAATGAATAAATAGCAAATCCAGAGACGGTGCGAGTGCGGTACTGCGTCCGTGATGTCAGCTGTCACGCGTGGTACAGGAGAGTGCGTCTGGGACGGATGGTTTGTTGCCTGCCTTTGTGGAAACTTGTTTTTAAAATAGAAACAAATAAATGTTAAGTTTGCATTGTTGTGATATTATTAGATTATTAATATGATTCTTAAATAATTTTACTTTACTACATTAAATATTTTAAGTACTGTCTGGTTGGTTGAACGAAAACAGCGAATGTCAAACTTATCAAAGTTGTCACACATTATTAAAAATACATAATCAAGGACACATTATTAGGCTATACAAATATAAATTCTTAACCAGGACCTGCCATGCTACATTATTATTATTTTACTTTTTTAGAGCAGCTTTATATGAATCACAGTTCAAAACGCTGCCTTTTCTTATTATCCTTGGAATTTTTGCAGCTCCTCTATTCATCCCGGTCTGAAAGAAGGTATACTGACTCCGCCCCCTTCTCTTTAAGCTAACTTTCATCTTGTAAATGTAAGTTTTGAACAGCAGGTGGGTGGAGTTTCTGTTCTCACAGCTGGGGTTTGTTGTTGAGATGACCACATCAGGGATATCGGCTCCAAGTGAGACAGAAAAACTAAGCGAGCATTTAGAGCACTTTGAAGCCTGAACCTTTGGACTCCAAGGTTTTTTTTAAAAAAAAAACAAAAAAAAAACATGTTTACTGTGAGCATCCACCATACAGTAAATATGCCTTCAGCTGTATTTGCTTTTTCTGGGCTTATAACCACAAAATTCCCTCTGTTGATACTTTGAAACAGCCTTTGCTGTGCACAAACGTGCCAATAATCTCTTCCTCCACTCTTACCTGTTGTCATGACAACGCCTGCCAGGACTTTTCGCCGTGCATGCGGGGATGTAAAGTTGTCCGTCAGCTCGCTGAACTTATCCACAACCAGGCGAGAGACCGCATCAGCCAGAACCTGGAATTACACACACACACACACACACACACACACACACATACACACACAGGCAGACAGAACAACAGGAAGCCGTACACACACACACACACACACACAGGCAGACAGAACAACAGGAAGCCGTACACACATGCAGACACACACACACACACGCTTGTGTCAGATATGTCAGCTTACAAAGCATGTCTGATGTTATCCTCCCCTAGAGCACTATGTACCTGTCGCAGCCTTAGCTTCGGCTTCAAACGGCACTCGGAGCGTTGAAACAAGCAACAAGTGAAACTAGGCTGACCCCCTGAGGTATACCTAACCATCTTCCAAGCAACGCTGTTTGAGTTCTGTCTGACAGCTATAATTTACCACCTCCCTCATGACAGCGAATCACACAGCAAAAAAAACAAAAAACAAAAGGAAGAGCAAAGCAAACAAGCAAACCTGAGCAACAGATGCTCGCTGACACCCCACAAAGGTTAAAAAATCAAGTCCGAATTATGTGAGAACCTGACGCCAAGTCTTTTGTTCACGGACACGGCTCCCCTAGCTGCTCTTTATTCATCGCTTAAGTGATGGAAAATGACAACAAGCATGAGGGGAGATGATGGCTCGGTGATCGCAAATTAAGAAAATTAGTCCCAATTGGACTTCCCTGCTACTTCAGAGACACGCGCTCAAAGCCAGACCGTTTGACTTTTTTTTCGAATGCCAAGGTCATCTGTGGCTTTTATTCTCTAGGGGTGTAAAAGATACACAACTTTCCTCCATGTTTCACCAAAACATGTCCAGAATGGTTTGGTAATAAGCTACTGTCTAATATCTTCTCTGTTGCATACTGAATCGAAAAATGTAATTATCATTATTATTTTTTTTGTGGCTTGGTTGGAGTTTCTATGCAGCGGAGGACCCATTACACCATGGCAGATGGAAACAGGCTGCAGAAATTAAATATCAAGCGACAGAGAATTAATAGAGCAATTAGTGGGGGCGCTATCGTTAAAGCGGGGTGCTTGCTGAACGAAACAGTTGACATGTGGAGAGCGCGAGTAAAGAAAAGGGAGGAGGCTTTGGGGAGGGGACTGTTGACAGTGTGTCGTGCTGATTAGCTTTGCTGCCTGTGTTATCTCTCTTCACACACTGCCAGCCACCTCTACAGCGCCAGCTAAAGGTACCGCCTTCCTTTGGTCTCTGCCTACCTGGTGTGCAGGAGATTTTAACGATAACCTCGCAGAACAACAAGAGCTTGACAGGCGGATCGATTAGAAGTCAACAAGCTACACTGGAACGAGTTCACTAGTCAAGTTATTTTATTAACAGCCTTTGATTCTACGATCTTTGGCCAACACGTTGGTTTACAGCTCCGTCTGAAAAACCAATCTCAGTTTTGATTAAGTGATTAAACTTGTGTCTTTCCTACTTTTGCGATTTTAATTAGTGTTTTAAAGCCACGTATGATCGACTTGACAAACACAAATTTGGCCTCAAAGGCAAGTAACGGGATGGAAAAAGAGATCTAGGATCAGCCATAGCTCCCTGGAATTAAAAACAGTTCATAATTTTCTGAATTCTTCCAGCAATAAACGCATCCTTATCTGCAATTTCTCAAAATCAAGACTTCATATCGATCGCCCCACAATCTATCGACACATCCATTAACTCATAACCCATGTAATTATTTAACGGAACAGTATGTGAGGAAGCACAAGTCTATTATTTATCCTTATGCATTATAAAACAGTCCTGCTTAAATGTCTTTCGAGATACCCACTGGTGCATCTGATACTTTTATGATGAGATATGATAATGCACACATGTTTTTTTAGTAATAAGGGTAATAATAACAAGTCTATTGCGGATATAAATGCATAATGAAGAGCCTAAAGGCACTAAATCCTTAGATAATGTGTTTCTTTGGCTGTTTGAATTCAAAAAAGGAATCTCTTACCTGGGGGAGGTGAAGCTGCAATCCCTCTCTTGGTATGGGTTGCCGAGATGGTGTCTGGTCTAGCTGCATGTTGAACAGTGCAGACAGGGCGGCTTGCGCTGCCCGGGCTTTAGCCAGCTTCTTGTTGCGCCCTGATCCTTCAAATGTCTGTGAATCCACTGTTACTGACATCACAAAATTCTTGGCGTGACTCTCACCGCTCTCTGAGACAAAGTCATATTTGAGACCCGGCCTGAGCTCATTGAGGATCATGACTGGGTTTTTGCCACTGGAGGGCGAGCTGAATGCAGATGGAGGGGGCAATGGGGGCTGGACAAGGGTACTGCCAGGTGGTGTGGGCAGTGGATACTCCCCTAGTGAATTTAGGGAGCTGCTACCGTTGGAGCCCAGATAGAAGGATTCTTCCGGCGCGGCTGGCGTCTCAAAGCCGTTGAAGAGCATGTCTGGGAAGTCAGCTTGATCTGATGTAAAGTCTGTGTTCACCGTCAGGGTTCGGCCCATGGCCAGATGCGCCTCTGAAGCATTAGGGAACTGGACGAAGGAACGCAGCGCTTTCTCAGCTGCATTTAGCTTAGCCTTCTTCTTTGTTGGGCCCATGCCTTCAAACATCTGTCCATTGACCTCCACGGTCATGACAAACACTGGCGCATGCACGGGACCTGTCTGAGACAGCAGTTTGTACTGTAGACCTGGTTTGATTTCATTCAGCTGCATCAGAGCGTTCTTGGGCAGGACGGGCCCTGGTGTTTTCTTGCGCTTCTTGGCCCGGAACTTGGAATGCGTGTGGCCATTGTTTCCCTCTTCTAGGGGTCGCTTTCGACTGCCCAGGCCACTGCCATTGGGGAGCTGTTCAGCCACTCCCACCCCGTCTTTGCAGGACACGTTGTCCAGGTTTCGGTTTTCCTTTACGTCGGTGCTGCTTGAACCTGCGGTGCCCAGAAAGAGTAACTTACAACGCCTTCGTTGCAGGATCTTGTAAATGCAAAATTTATAGATTCCTTTATCACTCTTTGGAACTGAACCAATGATTTGTGTTCCTGTATCAAGTTGCAAGAGAGGTTGAATTTTTAACTACCTCCAAAAAAAAATTAACTCACAGTCTATGATATAACTACAAATAGCAGAACATCGGTGCATGTTTCGACCTTGAAAAATGCTCAAAGTATTGTTTCATTTTATTTATTGTTTTGATCAAGGAGTCTTTAAATTGGAAATGTTTTTTCCCACAATTAAAGTTTTAGATTGTTATACTAAGAAGAATCTATTTTTCTGGTTTCACAGTGTTGCAGGTCTCAAACATAAAGACACACATACGAGCACACGTATCGATACTCAACGGAAACACACTCACACGCCAACAGACCTTTTTCCTATTAATTTTTAATAGAATGAATTCACGTAGAAAGAACACAAATGCTTCCAGTGTTCAGTTTTAAACCACAGCAGTGAGATATACCGTTCTGGGGAACACATATCACTGAATCCAGTTAACAAAGTGGATGGAATATTGGCAAAAATTTTCATTTATAACATCCTTCAGCAAAGGCTTGATAGGTTACTCCTTGCGGTACTCAGGAGAAAGAGAGGCCGCAGTGTGCATGAGTGGGATAGTAGGTTGGGTTGAGGGAGTGCAG
>VUQR01019498.1:0-16378 GCA_015108515.1 Hemichromis elongatus
AAATTGTTTTTTTTTTTTTTTTAAAATTGTTTTTTTTTGTTGTTTTTTTTTTTTTTTTTTTTTTTGTTAAGAACAATACAACCCGCAGGGATGGGCACTCTCCTGAGTCCCAGTGAGACTGATGGGAAAAGGTTTTTGTTTGCATGTTCCCACTGGGGGTTTTCATTGACGTTCTTTACTGTAATTGTCCCTCTCAGGTACAATGAAAGACATAAGCCACCACAAAGCCGTACGCAGCTGGGAACTAAAGTCTGCCGTTTGTGGCGTGGGTGTGTCAATTGTAGGATTTCGTAGGTGGTGTTGTTTCAGTTCTTGGTAGGCTTATACTATTTTTGGAGTTATCACATCCACCTTTGTCTTCCTGACTATTCTAAATACGGGCACTGGGATTGCTTATGGTTTACAAGTCTTTTGGGAAAAATTTACAGATATGAAGAGAGAGCGTTAAAATACTGCGCTCATATAGGCTGCTCATTTACCATATGTACAGTAATATTAAGTAATCTATTTTGACCTCTTTTTTGCATTTAGACCTGTCTTAAAAGACTCATAAAGGTGCTGGAAATATTCCTCAGAGATGACTTTCCTATTCCACCACATCCCAAAAATGCTCTGTTGAATTGACATCTGGTGACCGTTGAGGCCATCTGAACGCATTATCATCTTCTAAAAACCATTTTGAGATGATTTGAGCTTTATGGCATAGATGGGCACACTGTGGTTATAATGTGATGGAATTAATCAGTAACAATACTCGGGTAGTCTGTGGTATTTAAACGATGCTTAGATGTTACAAAGGGGACCGGTTTGCCAAGTAAATATCCCCCATGCCGTTACACCACTGTCCTGAACCTGTGATACAAGACAGATTGGAGTTGTTCCTTCACGTGGTTTACACTAAATTCTGACCTTACCATCTAAATGTTGCAGCATACACTCATCTGACCAGCCATGTTTTTCCAGTCTTCTTTTGACCAATTTTGGTGAGCCCATATTTCTTATTCTTAACCGACTGGAGTAACACCCAGTGTGGTCCTCTGCTGCGATAGCCTATCTGCTTCAAGGTTTGTCAAGTTGTGGATTCAGAGATGCTCTTCTGCAAACCATGGTTGTAACAAGAAGTGGAGTTAATGTTGCCTTGCTTTCAACTTTAAGCAGCCTGGCCATTCTCCTACTATCACCTCTGGCATCAAACAAGGCGTTTTTACCCAGAGAGCTGCTGCTTACTGGATATTATCTCTTTTTCAGTCCATTTGCTGTCAAATTGAAAGATGGTTATGACAGCAGGTCAGCAGTTTCTGAAATGCCACCACCAACCATACCACATTCAAAGTACCTTTCTGCTCCATTCTGATGCTTCAGGTCAGACTTGACCATGTCTACATTCCTAAATGCACTGAGGTGCTGCCATGTGATTGACTGATTATATATTTGTGTTACTATTGAACATGTTTACTTATAAAATGGATTTCAAGTTTACTTTCTACTAGCTAGCTACTCTACCGAAAGGCTTTCATTTTGGTTATTACTTTCAGTTTGAAACATTACTGCAAAAACACTGTGTCAACTTTAAAGATGGTAATATCATTAACATTACATGAAGCTTAACACCAACAATTTGTCTCATCTCAACAGAGTTTGTAGCAGCAGCGGTTCGGTCTCATTTCGATGACTGTCCAGATTCCCACCGGCACTTCTGCTTCCACGGCACGTGCCGCTTCATTATACTAGAGGAGACACCCGCGTGTGTGTAAGTCAGTGGATTTATGGTTATAAAACACCACCTTTGCATCCTGTCTATGGTTCTCACATGAAAAAACAACAACAATTTTACAGTTTAAAGCTGAAACTGTTTGAAACTGAAATTAAAGGCACTGCAATGTCATGTAATGTTCAACCTGCTGTTCAAAAGTGTTGGAACACTGATCAGATTGTAAATGGAAAGAATTATTTGAAAAACATTTCCAGACCAGTTGCAGAAATCTAAATGCTTGCGATTATGGGTTGATGTAGAATATCAGCTGCTGACTTTTGGGATATCCTGGATTTCATTTTGTTTCTTGGTTCATAAAGCTCCAAACCCTTAAACAGGTCTGGAATAAAAGCAGGCCAACTAGCACCTAAACTCTTCCTATGGAGTCAGTCTTTTTTTTTTTTTTTTAATATGTTTATCATTTGGTTTGGGATTGTCTTGGTGAAACAAACAGGGCCTTCCCCTCAGGAAATGAAGTGTTGCTTGATCCAGATTTTCTGTGTTGCAGGTGTCATCCAGGCTTTGTGGGGATGAGGTGTGAGCATGCAGACCTCCTCGCCGTAGTCGCAACCAATCACAGGCAACAGACCATAGCCACAGTGCTGGTGTTGTGTGTGATTGGGTGTGTTCTCATCATGGTTTTATGTACAGTCTTACAGTAAGTTAAATGCATATCTTGTGCTGTAATTAACAGATTCACTGAAAATGAAGTGAAATTGATGCCACCGTGAGTTTGCTTGATGCTATTTTTTTTTCCAGCTGCTGGTGGAGGCAGGACTGTCGCAGGCGGAGCCACGCACATCACTATGTTACAGAAAAGCACGGCGTGTCCTTCTGTCCATCTGAGAGTGGTACTTGACTCGACTTTCTTATTGCAAAGTGCATTTTTAACATGATAGTTCCACTTACATGCTGCAGGGGATGCAGTATCCATTAGATGAATATGAGATGGTGGAAGCTGAGAGCAGTGAAAACTGTGGGCATCTAATATGGACTGTCAACGTTTGCTATGTTTGCATAGAGAGTGCATCCATTTATCTGTCTGTGATTACAGATAAAAATCTCTATTATGGATATTCTTTTTAACGAAATCATTTCTGTTTCTCAATACCTTCTGACAACTGTGTGTGTCTCAGAGTCATATGCATTAAGCACAAACAGGCCACAGAGAATTTTGTCTCTTATTGCCAGAAGCATCTGGGTATCAAGGTTGTTAGTAAGATATCGTTAGTGATTATTTTTAGACTAGTGAACACCAATCTGTGACCAAGTTTGTGGCTGGTGTAACTGGACAATAATGCAGATAGAAGGTAAAATCACAAAGATTAACAATGCTGGACAAACAAACAATAAAAAAAAAACTCACGTGCTAACTTTTTTTCTTTCAAGGTCAATTTTGGATTACTTGCAGTACTTTTATTATTAGTAGTTTTTAAATTCTTGGAAAATTTTGTTCTCCGTTATCCCCTTGAACTGAATTTGTGATGTGTACCAACCCAGGCAGTTGAGGCAACTGTGGCCCCTCCCCGAGTGCGGTTCTGCTGAAGCGCTCTTCCTATTACAAGGGAGTTTGTTCTTCCCACTGTTGCCAAATGCCCATGTTGGGTTATGTGTTATAATATTGTAGGATCTTCACCTCGCTATATAAAGCAACTTGATTGTGTAGTTGTGCATGCTGAGAAAATATTCTACTTTAAAAGGCTTAAACTGTTGATTAGTACAACTTTGAACATTTAAAAGTCCCACTTCTGCTCCTGACTTCTCCATCATTAGGCTTGCAAACTGTGGGCTCTTCCACAAAAACTGCTGTTACGTTTTCAGATTGTACCTGGAGACCCAGCTATCACGAGCAGTGACGATCCCTGTGACAAAAGTTCTGTTAGTTTGACAGTGAATGCTATTTTTAGATCACTTCCAGTTAGCTAAAAATAATGTTTCTCTGGAAGTTGGAAAAGGGTACAAAAAGAAGAGTTTCTATGAAAACATTTTATTATCACCACAACAGCATCACCAATTTAATGTTTTTCTTTTGGAATTTGTTAATAATCTTCTGAATATTAAATATTTAGGCAATTCCTTAATAAGCATAATCATTTCTGATTTGTCTTTCAGTGGTCTGAGAAAACATCTCACTTGAACATGAGCTCTTCGTATCATGCCATGTTCAGTCTTCCTCATCTGCCTGAACCTCAAACCCCACGGCTTGCTTCCAGAGTGATACAGCAAGCCAGAAGCGAAGCAGTAATACAGTATCTTCAGTGTGACTGAGGTAGGCCTTCTTCATGTGGGAGGTTAAATGCTCCATTTTTCCCTTCCTGATGACTGGGACCTTTTGGACTTCAACAATCAAGGAATGTGTTTGCTTTGCTCTTTGATTCTACGGAAATACATTCATAACTGCAGCAGACTCTTTGATCCTCTGAGAATGATGCTGCTGCCAAATCCTGCATGAGAAGAGCTCTGTGTGTCCTGAATACAGTTTATGGCCCGCCAAGAGGACATGGGAATTTATCTCTAAGCCCATTAATCATCATGTGTGGATGCTGAATAGAAAAGGTGTTTATTTCAAGCTGCAGGACAAGAATAATTCACTTGAGTCATACGTCTCTAATTCCTATTTTTGTCTTTTAATATCTTTGCACGTTTTCCATCAGAACACTATGAGCACAAGGACATTTTTAATAAATTGTGGTGTGGGGTTGCTGGTGCTTTAACATGTCTTAGTGTCTGTTTTTAGGGGAGGAACTCACTTCACTCGACAGAAGTAGGAATTGTTAGTTAGACTCATGCACATTGATTTCCTGATCTTAAATCAACATTTGTACGCGCAGAGTGCAGCTTTAAGTTATTCCTGTAGTGTTTTTGATGAAACTTTCTTTATTGCTCCTGAAGCGAAAACTGTTGTCAGTTTCTGTTTTTTAATTCCCAAGCTGTACCTGTACATGTGCATGCATCAGAGGTTTTTTTTTCTTTTTTTAAAATTTGCAAGCAAGAGCTCTACTGACACGTGTGGCCACTTTATCCTATAGTACTTTTGGAATATTGCACTCATCTGCAAGCATTTTTTACTGCTCATAAAAAAGCTAAACAAAATAGCACTCACTGCACGATGTAGACACTTAAACGCATCCACGTATGAGAGATGCCGTTTCTAACTTTGCCTGAACGAGCACTGATGGGACAAGCACGCGGTTTGTACATATACCCCTAAGCATGCATGCACTTAAATCACAGCTTTTATTTATAAATGCAAAACAGAAAAGTGCCGTGTTTATAGCAATGCTCCAAAAGAAAAGGAGAAAAAAAAGGGAAAAAAAGCCTCTGAAGTTGAAAATGGTTATTTTGAAATTTCTAAATTTATGTTATTGGTGAGGGAATTAAAGGACAAATTGACACTATTGTGAAGCATGTGCACATGCTTTGTGTGTTCACTGTGAATGTGATGGCGTGTAAATGCCAAAAGCCTCTGAGTGGATGATAAACTTGTCTTTGTTTACAGTATGTGATGTTTGCAGTGCAGAATTTGCATGACTATTACAGGATTGAATCAGATATATTGGAGGGATTCGTGGGGTGAACACATCCCGCTGTTGAGCTTCTCATGCATTATCCCTTTATGGTGCCAGACTTATCCTGGCACAATTGGAAAGCCTCAATTATTTGTTTTCCAATAAAAAATAAATATGCAAGTGTGTGTCTGTGTGCGTGTCTTTCATATGTGTCTCTTAATTGCTGTTCCGTCTTTCGAGTCTCTTATTCTATTCCTTGCGTGACCTTCTTTTCACTTGTGAAGCTCTCTCGAAATACCCTAATTTTCTGATGCTCTACTCTACTCTATTTTTCTCTTCCACTGAATATTTCAAGATGCAGAAATGCCAACATGAAACTCTGAACCCCAGGCACATTTGAACAAAGAGATGCAGTCCTGAGTGCTTTTATGGCTGAGGGAAACATTTTGTCCAGCTTCTTCTATAGAGCCATTCTGTTTATTTATTAATGTCTTTATTTCACAGAATCTATACCCATTCACATTAAAACATTCATCCTCCGATATGAGGCTGCTTCATGTGCTGACATGCTGGGCTTTTGTTTCGATTGTAAGTCACTGGATTGACATCTTCCCTCATGACATGCTGCACCACCTCTGCTCTTCCCTTTGGTTCTCTGCATGAGAAGCTTCGTTTTGTTTTTTTGCAATCCCATTATGCCTGCAATTGGATTTCTGCGGAGCCCTTTAGAGCCGTCTGGCTGAGCTACTAAACCAGCTTTGAATTAAGCAGCTCTTGCGGATGACTCCCTAAAGATATACAATATCCTTCAAGGTACAAACAGTGGAACGGGGAAAACATTTAACTGTGTTGATTCATGTTTTATGAACACTGTGTTGTGGGTGTTGGGTTTTGTTTTTTTAAAATTATGAATGTTAAATCTTTTTTTGGAAGAATGTCAATCTGTATTCTATAAGAGGCTGGAGCTTTGCTGTAAATAGCAATGCCACTTTGGTCTCTTTGCAGCTCCTTTGATCCTCAGTCCAACATTCACGGTATCTGCCTCTGACCAGATGGTTTAAAGTGGGTACTTACAAAGGTATTAGGGTTAAGCAACCCTGGCTTGTTCCCCTCACTGCTAAGCACTAAAAAATATCATTAGGGATGATCAGAGCTTATTAGCTCCTGTAAAATGCCCAGCGAATGAATAACCTTTTAAAGAAATGTAACTGCACAGCTGATGCCGAGAAGAAATTGAGAGGATGCAGGCAACTTTCAGGACACTTTCTTTTACAGCAAGACTCCTGCCACGATATATCAGCTGATCTGTGGACGTTTCCACAGTTTTATACCCGTTATGTTTCCAGGACTCTGGCTTTGAAGATGTTTGTAGTTTTTTCTGTGGCTTCTTTAATATAGAGCAAAAGAATGTTTATTTATTTTATGTGATTTGAAATAATCAATTGCAAATACATTTGCTGGCCACAATTCATAGCAGAGCAGATGGTTACTCAGTTGTATTGTATAATTTCCATAAATGTTGGGACAGGCTCCACATAACTGAGTATTAAAAAAAGATGGTAATAGAGTTGGAGATGGTGACATGTTCTGAGTGTTGTAAAAAGCATTGCTGGGCTTGTCTTGTAAAACAGTTCCTCCAGTGCTTAACTTCCTAATTAAAAAAAAAAAAGTTGTTCCACTGTCACTATCTTGGTGCCAACAGACATTTTAGCCTGACGTACAGATACAACATCACAGAGAAGTAAAGGCACAAACTGTAGACTACATTTGCAACTCATTAGTGCTTATTTTTTGCAGTCGCCCATCTTAAAGTCACTGACTCCAATAAAATAGAAATCAAGTCGATGCATACAGGGATATAGATGTGCTCAAGACGGCCTGACTAGTTGTTGGTGTTTGTCTCATTTTTTCATAAACCACTGATCTACTGGGCTCTTTCCTAAACCAGCATGTCTAGTGAGCAGTTCTCCAGGGAAAAATGCACTGTGGGTGTTACAGATCAGAGAATGGCTCCTTTGAGCTGATAGGAAGGCAACAGCATCAAAACACGTTACAGCCAAGGTATGCAGAACAGCATCTCTGAACGCACAACACCTCAAACCATGACAACCACGCTGGATGCCACTCCTGTTAGCTAAGAACCAACAGGAACTTCAGGCAAACAGGAAAATTCAAAAATTTGGACAGTAGATTGGGGGGAAAAATCGAGTCTCAATTTCTGCTGTGACACTCGGATGGTTGGGTCAGAATTTGGCGTAAAACATCAGAAAACCATGCTATTCTTTGGGACACTCGGTACCAAATGAGTATCATTAAAAGACCACAGCATACCTGATTATTACTGCTGAACACGTCCATACCTTAATGACCACAGTGTCCCCATCTTCTAATGTCACAAAGCTCAGATCATCTGAAATAGGTCTCTAAGGACATGACAATGTACTAAAATTGTCTGCAGTCTCCACACCTTGATCCAACAGAGCACCTTTTGGATTTGGAGGAACTGGAGATTTGCATCATGGATGTGTCAAACAGGAAATGGCAATCGCATCCCATCATATCAACACGGACCAAAATCTCTCAGCAATGTTTCCAGAACCTTGTTCATGGTCTGACAGTTTGATGCCTTACTTTATATTCTCTATTTTCAGAGGCATAGTATATTTAGAGCTTTATTTTTCCCGACATATTTTATAATACAAAGACATGGCAGGTGCACATTGTACATACAATTATACAATATGTTAGAATCCATGATCTTCAGGATTTCTCTTTATTTTTCTATCAGCATTTCATTTATCTTAAGAAGATGAAGTAGCCTGATATACTTAAGTCAACAGCCCATAAATTATTTCGATACGTGAACCAGTGTTGTTCTGAGTAGATTTGCACTTGACTCCATGACTCATGTTAGTTCATATGCTGCTGGAGCCGTGATGGCAGCTCGTCCAGTGAGCTCAGCCGATGCTCTTGAGGAACATCTAGTTGGGCATCCTTATAATGTCTGTCTAAAAGGAAGCCGTGAATACCCATAGATCGAGAAGTGAGGTAATCATTAACATAATGGTCCCCAATATGAGCTACACTGTCAGCTGGCACGCCACATTTTTGCAGTGCCTGATTAAAGATGGCCGGACTGGGCTTTGCTACACCAGCCTGTTCCGATGTTATTAAGAAGCTGAAGTATGACAGCAGCCCACAAACGTGTAAGATTGCTTCCAGGCGGTTGTCAAAGTTGGACACCACACCCAGCTTTAGTCCAAGAGAAGAACAACTCTCCAAGGCCTTCTTTGAGTCAGGAAATACCTACAACAAAGGAATAATATAAAGTTTAACATGACATGCTCCAAACATTGGGAGCAAAGTTTAAGCTGCTTTATAAGTCAGATTTTTAAATGTGCTCTGTTTTTCCGGTTCAGTATGAAATGCTTATTGTAACGATTATGGTTTAAAAAAACAATGTAGCCTTTATTATTACATCACTGCATACATTCTAAAAAATATTATTATAGCAACTGTTTATAATCTTTAAACAAGGAGTTTTAGGTGTATGAATGTGTCAGGGATCATTTACCTCCCAGTTATCTGCACTGGAGAAGTTATGGTAAAGATTGTTGGCTACTTTGTTTAGCAAGGCTGGTTCCTGTACACCGCACTGAGAGAGAGTGTCCCGCACCACCCCCCTCCACCACGACTGTCCATCCAGGCCCTGATGGATGCCATAGTTTGGGTATCTACTGGAATACTGTCGATAAACCTGCCGGAAAGCAGCGTCCACCTCCACAGGCCTGAGGCTCAAACCCATACGCTCTGCCTCCTTGCAGTACTGCTCTCCCACAGATGAACGCACCTTCAGCAGGGTGTCCTTCACATCCCATAGCACCCAACGTAGAGGAGATCGCATCACACCTGCTGGACACCAAAGAGAGAAGAGAACAGCTGAGCAAAATATGAGTTCTCTAATCAGGTTGTTTCTCACAGCGCCTCAGAGAAACTTGTTTGAATATTTTTGCCATTTTTTATTTTCTTGTTACAGGAAATGTTTGTCAGAGTGAAGATTTTAAGACAGTCACAGCTGCTGCTGTAATACAGACTTCTGAAGGTCGCTCAGTCATACTAATTGTTATTAATTTGACCTCTGGTCAACATTTCCTACATTTTTATTACTTTTATAATTGAAAATGGTTTAATTATTGTGTGCGACATATAATAAAATGCCCAGCCTGAAGAGGCTCAGAGGACATTATTACATCAAGAACAAATAACCAGACAATAAACAGATAACCAATAAAATATTCCATCTTGACATCTTTTCAATTTCTGTTTTGTTTATACAGCCTGCATTTAATATTTTTTATATTGTAAGGTCAAGATATAAACCTTATTCTCAATACAGCCAATTTTAGAAATTGGTTTGTAGTGCATTGCAATGCATTACTAAACAATGAAGCAGCTTCATGTATGTCAACACAACAGAGGGGGAAACTACAATGTTTATTAGTTTATTAATGATCCCATTAATGATCCATAGTCTTTAATGATCCATTGTACAATTCTAAACAGGCTACTTATAACAAGTAGCCTGTTTGGAATTGTACAATGCTTGTCTGTGCCGTTGTTTCAAAGAATACCATTACCAATGTGTGAAGATAGTGAAAGTGTCCAGTAGGTGTCACTGTGGAGATTAGTGTCAGGGTGTTTTACATTGAAACTGCAATATAATCCTGGCATTGCTGCTTAAAATATTTCACTGTATCACAAAGCCTCATTTTGCCCATTAATATTTTAAGGTAAAGACCTTGCAAAACAATAGAGAAACCCACGTTAAAATATTTCAGACCATTCTACTATCCAAATACAGAGGGATCTCTGATCTTTCAGGAATGGCGATATTATTTTTACAGAGGACTGGTCAGTGGGCGGTGACTTCATCTCTACCTGGAATATAATAAAGTTAAGGTTTGCAGCACAAATTACCATAGGGGTATACCATCTTCATAGCAAAGAAATTCCAGGTTTAACCATGAAGTTACCTAGTAAGTCCGAATCCTGCTTGGTTGTACAGGTCCAGATTTCAGTTCAACTCATATTTGGTTTTAGCAACCTGTTTCTTGCCTCCGAGCTCACCATAATTGGATATGTACGAGTGACGTTTAACAAAACCTTCGCAGCGTTTCTCTGACCAGTGTCCCGTCAAAACAAACTAACGTACCTGTCAGCACACAGCAGTTTAACAGCAGAGGCCAAAGCTTCACCTAACAGCAAAAAAACTCTAATTAGAAAAATGTCGAAATGTTACTGTTAATGTAAGTCTCCTCAGCTGTTAACGAAAGTAAACAGCGACTAAAGTTAGCTACCAGGTTTCTTCTTCGTCGTCTTTTTCCTCTGTTCTCTTAGGCTGCTACTGCCATCTGCTGAAACAAACCTTAAAGATTCAAACACACGCACAAAATAAATAATAATAATATACAAATTATTCTTCCATGTCTCCCAGTTTGTTACTACATACAATCCGCGTCTGTTTACTAATTCTGGTGGAAGCGCTGGTAGCATTTCTCTGCTCATATAAGGCATAAACTAGCGTACGCATACATCCAGTCCAGCAGGTGGCGGTATGGCCTAAAAGAAGCAATGAAAAGCCCCGTCGTATACGCAGGCGCGTAGGCTCACATGGCGTAAAATCGCATTGGAAACAAAACAGCTGTCACTCGTCAACATTTCTATGACATGTTATCTTTTTAATTAGTTTTCTTGTTTATCCAAGACATAAGTATAGTCTGATGCTGCTGAATGATGGCAACTCCAGCTATTCGGATGTTTCGGAAGTTAGAGGGCCTGTTCTGTGTCTACAAACCTACTGGTGTTCACTGGAAACTGGTACGGGACAGCATCGAGACAAATCTTCTTAAAGGTGAGTGTTGTTTATTCTTCACTGGTATCCTGTTGTCCTTTTATCAATCACCCATGCATGCTGTGAAACTGACGCATGATGCAGCTAATACTCAGCATACCTTTAACTTAACACCGGAATGTCCTGTGCGTGTATTATACCCCAGGTTTGAATGTTGCGCCTCCAGATCCACTTCCCCACGAGGTTCGGCTCTTAGCACAACCAAACCATGAGAGTGAAGCGTCCAAAGGACTCACGGTATCAGCAGTATTGGTTCCTGTACTGTCCAAACACCCTCTGGGTATGTACATCCACCTTACTGAAAATTGTAACAAGTATTGTCTCTGCTTTGAAGATACATTAAAAGACACATTAAGATACATTTATTTGACCTCATGGGCGATCCAGTTGTTTTGTTAGCATCATTGTGAAAAATATAAATCACTTCCACCAACCTCTCATCCTTATCACTCCTCCTCTAAAGTATAAATGCTTTCACAACACACTCATGTGCTTTAGTTTGCTGGAAATCATCTCTGCCCTCTTTTCAGTTGAAATGATCAGGTGGCAAAATTCACAGCCTTCCTTTTGCAAAAAAAAATGATAAAACTTAAAATTTGATTGATCATTAGCCTTTGTGACCACCTTTATAAAAGCAGAGAGAGACAAAAGAATGAGGCAGTTGTTAATGCGTATCAACCTGGGACAGGTTTTAAGGTCATGCCAAACAACCGGAAGTCCACCATCCTATAGTTGGAGTGATTATTCACAAGTAGAAAGCATTCGAAACAGTTGCCAGTCTTCCTAGGAGTGGACATTCCAGCAAATTCACCTAAAGGTCAGACCATGCTCAGAGAAATTAAAATAAGCAAAAAGCAAAATGCTGCTTTTCAGACTATGTAGGGCTCCATTAGCAGGTTAAATTTCTCTCTAAAAAACATGGCAGCACTGCTCAGGTTTGCAAAGGTGCATTTGAAGAAATGACAACACTTGTGGAACAATATAATGCTGATAGATGAGACCAAAGTGGAAATGTTTGGTTGTAATGGTCATTGGGCATTTTTACACTCTGCTTCAGCATTTTAAAGCAGAGATTAATAAATAGAGACACAGTATAACGTGTCCTGTTGTTGTTCATCTTAGGTTGTATTTATGTTATTTTTTCTTAGCAGATGATATTTGACATATAAAACCTTAGATTTAAAAGAGATTGTATTTTCTTTTTCCACTTTAGTGGAACTGTGAACAGTGTTTATAACTGTTTTCTGATTGATTCAGATTTCTCTCTCCACTGTTTTACCCTGTAACAGGTCATCTATGAATTTAATATTAATTTAGATGTGACTGGACTAAATTAAATCTCAGCTGTGGTGAACACCACTGTAGTGAGGGAATATAATTTTATTGACCTGACTATAATGTTTCATTTTGATTTTAGTCACTGGACCTGAATTCCAGCATATTCGAGTTGGAATCGGACATCGCCTCGATGCTTTCTCCTCCGGTGTTCTAGGTATAATTTTAGAGTTGCTCATTTAAAAAATTTCATTTGTTTATTACAGTGTTGGCATTCAATTTGTGAATCATCTGAGAATATCCACATATTTCTAAAATGTAGTTCTTGCCGTTGGGAATGGAAACAGAGCGCTGAATGATTTTTACAGCACAAGAGTGACGAGGGTAATTAGTAATTTTTGCTCAGACATAAACTGATGCAGTTCAGATCAAATGCTGACATATCAAATTTTACCATATTTATTGCAGGATTATACTCTGGAGGCTGAATTTGGAACTGCAACAGATAATTTCACTCACACAGGTCGAGTAGTGGAAAGGTCCACCTATGGTATGAATCATTTCTCTTTTAGTTTGAGCTACCTCAAAGTCTATGTCCATACAGTATCATGGCGGCACAAAGATGTTGTGTTTAGAATTGTCACCTTACAGTAGAGAAAGGCACTTGGGTAGAAATCCACTGACCCGCTGGAGTCTTTGTGAGGACTATGTTCTCCCAGTCCCTGTGCTGGTTTCTCTCCAGTCCATAGACATGCATGTCAGTTTAACTCTATGTTGACTCTTGTGGTGACTCTAAATTGGCCGTAGGTGTGAATGTGAGTTGTCTGTATCTCTTTGTTAGCCCTGTAACAGAATGCCGACCTGTTCAGGATGTACTCCACCTCTTGCCCTATGGCAGTTCAGCCCTGCCTGTGACTCTGAATTGTGTGTGTGGTTTTAAAAGTTTTATAAGAGCAGTTCAAATTTATATACCAGAAGTGCAAGAATATAAAAAAATAACACTTGTTGTGTGAAGTGATGTCCCTTTAAATATACTTAAAAAAGCTGTCCCCTAGATCACATCACACAGGATAAGCTGGAGAGAGTGTTGTCAATGCTGGAGGGAGTCAACCAAAAAACGTTGTTGACGTAAGACATTACATTTCTGTAAACCTAATAATGGCATCTTTTGCCCTCTCCTCTTGATTTTTACTGTGCTTTTGCATAAGACCCTCTGTAAATATGTGCAACAGCACTAAACGATATCTGATTAGTTTTCTTTTTACTGTACAGGTATTCCAACATAGACATGCGCTCACAGGAAGCCTATGAGATGGCTGTGCAAGGTTTACTGGGTCCAGAGGGGAAATCGACACCCATTTTGACCGGATTGCGTTGCATTCGCTTCCAGCCTCCCAACTTCACATTAGGTAATCTTCGCTTGAACACATGAAACATATTTGATATTAAAAATAAAATGCTGGTCAGATTTCAAACGTTTCTCCTGCTTTTACAGAGGTGCAGTGTCTAAATGAGACTCAGAAGTATCTGCGTAAAATTGTGCATGAGATAGGACTGGAACTGCGTAGCACAGCGGTGTGTAAGGGAGTACGACGCACCAGAGATGGACTTTTCACCCTACAGGACGCTCTGACCCATCACCACTGGACTGCTGCCGATGTCATGCAGGCCATCCAGTTGTATCATTCCACTAAGAAAAATAAAAAACGCTGCAAGAAATCTGCATTGCAAACATCTGAAGATAATATCGCAGAAACTCAACAAAGTGAAGCTAATGAAGGAGTGGTTAGGGAGGTCTTGTGAAATAACTTAAGGCCTGTTACTGACCTGTGACCCGATTACTAAAATATTTTATGGTGCTGCACAACTTCCCAAAGTTCAGCTCAGTCACGAAGGAGGTTTGCAGACTAGAAATCCTGGTGAACATTTGACCAGGATTTGTATACGGGATGTGTATACAAATGGCTGTAAACAGCTGATGCAATACTTTTGTAAAACCAGTTGAATTAAACCCAGAGTCTGCATATATCAAACAATTTAAAATTTACTGTGGTGGAAAACAAAAAGTGTATTATGCAGTGCTGTAGTATTGCTTAATTCCTTAATGTTAATATTATTTCTTGTATTCTGAGTTAAATTAAAATAATAAAGACTAAAAAGTTAGTTGTTGTATCAGTTTAATTGCTGTGTTTCTTTTTTGTTTTTTAGGTCTGTAGATGAGTTCACATACATGCTTTACTGGCACAAATACTCCCCCAGGTGGCAAAAGGTCAACATTACATTTGTTTTGGTGGCTCCAGACGATTAAATTTAAACCAGTCATCTCAAACTAGTAGTGATTAGACTCAGGTCTGATCCTTGTTAAGTTTCAGTGTCTGTGGAAAATAAATAAACCAAAGAAAAGCAGCCAGCTTTTCCACTGAGAGAAATGACAAATGGTCTTTGGCAGTATGGTAACGAAATAAAACCAATTAAGTTCTGCTTCAATTTAAAATGTTTTTTTTTTTGTTCACGGCATTATGGTGATGTATAAGATTAAAGTACTTAGTTATGTAAGATTATTTATGAGGAAAAGAGCTGAATGTTCAACATCTTCAACAGCTCGTGCACTGCAGGGATCCAGCTCCAAATAGGCAAAACTGGAGCCCTGCAGGGTGTGAGCTGTTGTTTTTTTACTTTTGTCATTGGCTTGTTTTTCTGCCTCACCACCTGCCTTTGTTTCTGATGTTGATGTGCATTTTTCTATTTTTACTTGATGAAAGACAAAAGTCTATAACCATGTTAAGCTCATCTCCAACAACCGAAAAATCCACAATTGCCAGGTAGTTTGATGTTGTTGTTGTTGTTTTTTTTACATGTTTAAGCCTGAAACAGAAATAACAAATGACCAAATTACTCAACTGAGTTTCTCATAGGTGGGTACGTGAATCCCATGGGATCAGTCCAGTTCCCTTTCCCACAACACCTCCTTTGGGACTATATGAGATTATTGCAGTGGCGCCATTGTTGGCATGCTCTTCATACCATTGTCGGACTTGTTGTTCCACTGCTAACACAGTTGTCTTTGTCAGTCTGGAAACCCATAACTTCCACGAGGGCACAAATTAAGTACACAAGCAGACGTTTATCTGGAGATTTATTAATCATGAGACACAGCAATAAAACAATTGGTTTAAACGTACGTAGTCACAAAGGAAATGCACAGGAACATAAAAATACATTTACATATATAACTGTTGATCATGTTTCTGGCACTATAATTATAGAGGACCAATGTTTATTTATAATTCTGTGTCAAACCTGACAGTTGTGGTGACTGAAGACGAATACCACAATAACAATAAAGCAAGTGTAATTATGTTTAATATGTATTTATTTAATTATTTACCACTGTACTAGATTTGCCCTTGGTCACATGTTCTCTTGAAATATCTAAAGGGGTCATTTGCCTGTTTAAATTAACCATACTATATACACATTTACATTAAATTTCTGTATAGTAAATCTATAAAGTGAAGAGAGTGTAGACTAAACATTTAGTAGATGTACAACAACAGAGATGAAATTTGTGAAATTGTAACTAAAAGCTTAAACTTATGAGTTTAGTTATTACAGCTTCATCTGGAAAAATGTAAATCTGGGAAAAATTTGATTTGAATTGAAATGATTTGAAGTTGCACAGTATTGCACAAAAATGTCATATTGCAAGATAAATCACACACAGTAAATATACTTTAATATACAGAGCTTGTATATGCATTAAATTACTGAGTATTTATTAAGTAAACACTGAAAAAGCATTCAGTTTTTTTTAACTATATAACTTTGGTCTAAACTAATATTCTAATATAAGATTTTTGAAGAAATAATTTCATATCTAAATATAACAAGATCGAAAATATACAGACACTTAATACATGTAATAAAATG
>VUQR01019498.1:16398-26576 GCA_015108515.1 Hemichromis elongatus
TTACAACGTTTTTTTTTTTTTTTTTTTTTTTTTTTTTTTTTTTGTTTTTAAGACAAACACATTTGTTCAGCAACATCTTGAGCTTTGTTTCTGTTCTGGCTCTTTGTGCAACACTGTGACTTCGTCTCTTGAGTCAATTCTTTGACTCAGCTTCCTGGCAACAACACAGCAGCAATAAAATCAGCTGATGACACAGCAGGCGACTTTACAGAGCATGTCGATATTAAAAGATGTAATTTTAGAAAAAAAATAACACAGTCATATACGTACCTGGCTACAACTTCCAAAGACTGGATCACGTTTTCACCTGTGGCAGCACTGCACTCCAGAAACTCAAAGTCATATTCCTGTGGAGTTGAATGAACATCTGGGCTCACTGTGGGTGTTTTGATAATTAAAACTACTGAACTGAATGTGATTGTTTCATGAGTGGGTGTAATGCAACATATTCGCACCTTAGCAAGAATTTCCCCCTGATGAGTTTTAACCCGTCGTTCTGAACTGTCGCTCTTGTTTCCAAGAAGTAAAATGGTCACATTTTCAGCAGCAGACTCCTGCAGAACAGGAATTATTTTGATAATCTGTACATGTTTTTACAAACTAGTCTCACTTTGTATGCTGGTTTCAGACACTCAGGTCCCGTCTACTATAAATAGTTGATTATTTAAATTTATTATATTCACACTTTTTCGGCTAATAATCAAAATATGTGCTGCTGTTTTAAATATACAATACAATTCAGCCACTTTATTCAGTCTACCTGCTAGTACCAATCACCAGCCTGAACACGGCAGGACTGGTTCATGCTTTCATGTCGTTTACACCAGATTCTGACCTCAGCAGATTAATGCTGCAGCAGAAATCGAAACTCATTAGACCAGGCAACGTTTTTCCAGACTACTGTTAAACAACTGTGATGAGCTTGTGTGAATGTAGCCTCAGTTTCCTGTTCTTAACTGCCAGGAGTGGCACCCAGTGGGTTTTTCTGCTGCTGTAGCCCTTCTCCTTTAAAGCTGATAAGTATTGTGCATTCAGAGATGCTCTTCTGCATACTTTTATGGTGGTTATTTCTAAAAAAAAAATTTAAGTTACTGCTGCCTGCTTATCAGATTGAAGCAGTCTAACCATTCTCATCTGATCTCTTGCAACAAGGCAGATTGTGAGAGAAAAGCTTAGTATAAATGATTTTCTGAAATAGAACCAACAACCATGTTCAAAGTCACTTAAATCATCATTCTTCCTTGTTCTGATGCACTCTTTGAACATCAGCAGGTATTCTTGACTATGTCTACATACCTTAGTGCACTTCCATGTGTTTAGCACATTAAATTTTTTAAGAAACAGTGGAACAGATGTGCTAATGACGTGGCCAGTGTAGCCCTGCCTATTAGAACCAAATATACTAAATGCATATAGAAGTAAATTAATGTTGTGACAATATAGCATGTTTAACTAGTAATTTCAACACCTGTTTAAAAAATAGCTATTGAAGTTTGAAAGGGAAGACATACCTGTATACAGTTTGCCCAGTAACTGACTGCAGAAAAACTATTTGTGGATGTGATGTCATACATCAAAAGAAAGGCCTGGGCTTTATGGAAGACCTGTTTGGTGATACTGTGAAACCTTTGAAGACAGAAAAGCATGACATCAGAGGTGATTTATTAATACTTACTTTTTTAAACCAGGAATACACTTGCTCTGCATACTGTAGCACATTCTAATTACTTTCTTCATATGCATTCAAAAGTTAATGTCACAACTTTGTCATTTCATGCAGTTTGCAGAGACTTGCCTGAACATATTTTTCAAGACGCACCCATGTCTCAGACCTCCTTCCCCGAACAAGTAAATGTCAGTCCAGATGTTTTTGTAGCAAAAATAAAATAAAGAGTTCCTAGAAGCCTGCCCATTAGGTGAAGAGTTGGAATAAACTTCACTTTAGTGTTGACATTAAGGAGGCTTTTTGTAAACTCTCTGGGAACTGCATGTCTGGAACGCTTTCTCACTCTTGCTATGTTTTTTTTAACTTTGGAATAATCCAACGCGAGTCTGCCTAAAATTTACCAACATGCATTTAAAAGTGAGCATCTTCAAATTGCATGCATGTTGAGTCTACCTCTGTCATTTGAACAAAATCTGCATTGTATCCTGGAATACAAAACATTATTGAGGAGTGCCAAACCAGTTCTGAAACCAGTTACACTTGAGCCTGAAGCAATCTTTCAATACACAGACTCTGATCTGAGCATGTTGTCTGTTACATGTTGAAGTTGGCTGCTAAACTGTATCTATCTACAAAAGCAATAGTTTATTAAGTAAACACTGCTACATCTAGTAACTGCAGATCTTGGTTGAATTCCAAGTTGTCTACACTGCTTTGAACACTGGGTGTCGCCTACATGGAATGACAAGGAAGGCTTTGGGACAGCGGGATAGCGTGTCCTTGGCCATCGGGGAAGTTTATCTATACACTAAAAAAAACACAGCCCCTCCCTGGAACAGCAAGACTGCATGTGGCACAACATTCAGGACCGCAAAATAACAGCCTGTACCTTTAAAAAAGAGCCAATCATCTTCTCAGATGATTGGCTTTATTTACAAAAAAGATACAAAACTGTTCAAGTCTGGCTCAAACAAACTCCAAAAGCAGTAGTTTTTTAGAAAAACTTTGCTTCACTTTCTCTCTCTCTCTGTAAAGGGGACATCTGTGACATCTTTTCCTTCTGGATATGTAGCTATATTGTAGTTTGGGACTCATGCATCCAAGCCTGTATTTAACTTTTAGATTTATGAGCAGTATGATAGAAATGACTAAGTTGAAATGAACTGTCATGCACAGGGTTTGCAATTTTTTAATGCTTTATTAGAAGGATAGAATTTTTTCACTCATTATGAAGTCGTCTTTGCTTTTTCCACTTGGCTCATTTCTACTCCTGACAAACCCATGTTATGTATGAGAAAATCACAAGGCTGGGCAGAATTCATAATTTGGGTAGATAAACGTCGACTTTAATGGACAAACTGTGCTTTTTGTCTTTATGACGTCATGGAAATGCAGACGTGTTGCTCCCAGTGTTTTTATACTCAGACAAGTTGCTCATTTACAGAATTTACCTAACATAAAATGTAAAAGATAACCTGAATTCCAGGGCTGTGAAAGTTGGACTTTGATACTGTCATACGTAACACACTGACGACTGTGATATTTGTTATTCTCCTACAGGCAGCCTACTGTGAGCTAATCACCTACCTACATTATAATATATGTACTGTTCAAAACAGACTACGAAAAAACATTTAATAAAAACTCAAAAAACTGTTAAATTTATTCTATTCATTGTGGCTTCTTTCAGCAACAAAACTGTGCAAAAGTCTTGATCCACCCCTCATTTTGCCTCCAAGTACTTTCTTGTAATTCTTAAAGTGGTCTTGAGCAATACTTCTCCAGGCTTTCTGAAGATGTTTCAAAGTTTTTCTTTGGATATTGGCTACTTTTTCACCCATTCTTAGTCCAGTCCTTGTACCATAAAATTGCACATAGCACCTGACTCAAAGGATTTGTTTTGTCTACAGCAAGAAGTAACTTAGCAAAGAACCCATTTTAAATTGTATTTTTGGGCACTTTTTTACTTAGCAGCCTGTCACAGAGACATAATTTGTTCCCATTTTTTACTTGAAAGTATGAAAAATGCCAACAATAACAGTTTGACACTCAATAAAACTGTTATACTTTTTTTTTTTTAAATCAACAACATGATTCCTAAAGAGTTGCCAGTTTCCATTATTTGGCATATCTTGTCACGGTGTGCTGTGTCTCCTTACACATTTAGAAAACTGGACCAAGTAACAGCTGGGAGGCTTACAAACCCATCTACAGCAGATTAATGGTTTCAGCAAACTATAAAGAAATGAGGAGTAGCTCAAGAAATTTGCATAGTGATATATAATTTAAATGTTTTGTGAAACGAATTGTCACGAGTTTGTCTCAAAGATTCATTCTAAAAGGAAAACTGAGAGTTACCTTTCTTGACCTGCTGTATCCCAAAGCTGTAGTACCATAGGCTTTCCATCTACTACAACAGGCCACATCAGCGAATCCAGGCCTATAAACAATATTTACGTGTATATTTAGAGTGTACTTCACTATACATATTTATACACATCAGTAGGATTAATTACGAGATTAACACCAGGATCTTACCGATTGAGGCAGGTATATCTAACGAAAACTTCCCACTTTGAGCTCTTTTCATGAAGGAGGTCTTTCCCACACTGCTGTCTCCAATCATCACCACATTGTAGCGCTTTGATTTGGGGTCTGCCACTCCCGGATTATCAACTGAAATTAAAATGTCTGGTCACACATAATCTTTTAATGTAAAATTTCCATATAATTATTGTTAAGCTGCAATGATCATCTTCTTACCCAGAGAAAGCGTTTGATTCTCTTTACCAAGAAAGATTCCAGCATTACAAGGTTGGGCTGAAGTCTTCTCACTGTGGAACAGGCAATCAAACAAACTTCATGACATATACAGCGTAAGGATTTGCAAGGCTGAAACGGTCAGTTTTCAGAATTTCTCAAGCTCATATTTGAGTTGCCGTGCACTAAACATTTGCCAAGGAATTTTGTCATTCTCTTAATTTGTGATTATTTAGTTAAAACAATGGGGACGAGGAAGCTGTGTGCTGTTAAGCCACACCACTCTGGTGACATTCACACCTCGTCTCTGAGCAGGTCAGCTGAAAACAGTACATACACTACTGCTAATGTAGTGTACAGTAGTAATAGCATAACTGTATTTTTAAACTTGCCAAAAGAAAGAAAGTCCCATATAGTACACAAGTTTTTACCTTATCAAGGCATAACAAGAAATCATCTGGTTATTACCATGTTCTTAAATAGTTTTAACTACAATGCCAGAGGAACAACAACACAGAACATATTACTCCTTGCTATTATTAATTTAACAAATACTAAGCCAAAATGCAGAAGCACTGTGCAAAACACTAAACACACCCTATGATTCTGTAGTTTTACAGAATTAAGTTGAAGTAACTGTTTTCTCTATGTCTTCATCAGTCTCTCACATCACTGTGGAGGAATTTTGGCCCACGCTTCCTTTTTATTGAGGTTTGCAGGCATTTTTGTTAATGCACATCTCTCTCAAGGTCCTACTACCACATTTAATTTACGCTGAGGTCTTGACTTTATGTGCATTAAACATCTCTACTTTGGTCACATTTGTGCAAAAGACGTTCGAGAAGTCAGTGGATTTTTCAGATTCAATATTGCAAACTTCAGCCATGCTGCCAAGTCCTTTTTAGAGAGAAGAGACTTTCTCTTGGCAGGATGGCATTGCATGGAATTTGCTGGGGCGTTCACTTCTGGGAAGATTAGCAGGTGTCTTGAATGTTTTGGAATTGTTGGGAAAGGGACACTTCTGGTTTTATAAATGTGGTCACACTGAAGCAGTAAAAGTCTACTTAATTTTACACACACGCTCCTTCTGAATTTTGGCTTAGTTTTTGTTAACTAAATAATGACACAGTCTTATTATGTTCTTATGTGTAAAAGCTCAGAATTAAAAACACATTCCTTTTGTATGTGACTCAAATAGATTAACAAATTGTAAAATGTTCTCAACAATCTCATGGGCATTTTCTTCCAGATATTACAACGTGAACTTTGAGGTGACTGACATTACAGTTTGTTGCTATATATACAATATGAACATGAATATCCAGTATAACACATAACAGACTACACTGTAACAAATTTGGACTTATCTATGAATTACATTCAAGCCAACACTTGAAACCTAATTATGTAGCTGGATAACCCCAGCCTTTTTAAAAACATCTGATGAATCTCTCTGTGTTAGACCCACCTCACAGTCTTTGAGGGCTCTTCACTCTTTGAGAGTCCTGATGATGGATTCTTATCACTATGTCCAACCTGCAGAAAGAAAAGCAGGGCTTCTTATGCTTCTAATTGTGGATGACAAACTCATTTCATGATGTGAAACTGCAAATTATTCAACTTTTATTAGTTATCATCTAGTAATCAGTCATCTCCTAATAATATCTGAAGCTGGAATGTCTTACATACTGCTTTCCCATTCTTTGTCAATACTAATAATTTATTGTGACATCTTTAAAGCCATTATTTGCTGATCTCATTCAAAGCCCTTATCTGCCAGGTTTCTGTAGAAGGTGAACACATGTTCTCGTTTGCTGTATGTGAAACATGCTATGTAAACCTCATGTTCCTCTTTTTAGTTCCCTGTTTCACGATGTTCTTGCCACATAAAAATGTAGGCTTGCCATTGTGAAAGAACACTTGCCCAATAATAAATATTCACTATTCACAAATATGCACAGAATTATAAATACAATGAAGTTCAATAAGGAATTGCATATAACAGTCAAATTTAAATGTAGACTGTTCATGAGTTTTTGGTAAAATTGCAAACAATTAAGATTTCTACTAAAAATTAAACAAAACAAAAAACCCTAAACATTGCTGCTTACCTCTGAAATTTTGGCATCTGTCCCACTTTGATCATCTATTATTGTGCCCTCTCCTGTTTGGTCTTCTTTATGCTGATGTCCACGGGACTTTCGGTTAGATCCCAATTTTCTTCTCCTCCCTCCAGATGCTGATTCTGACCCCACATCATCTTTGAAGGATGTAGACAGGAGGTCATTTGCAGTGTGATGCTCTGTTTTTGCAAGCCGGTCTTGGGAAACTGGTGTCTCTTCAACCGTTTTCTGAGGCAGAGGTTTGAATTGAGACTGACCCGGAGGGCTAATTTCCACTGTTTCAAATACTTTCTGTTTTCCTTGTTCACTATCAATGTTTTTCTCATCCGTGTGAAGCTGAAGTGCTTCTTCTTTGATTCTGAGGACACTTTCAGTTTCCCCGACGTCTGTTCCAGTCTCCTTTGATTCACTATTGGTCTCCTGCTTTTGCTGCTCTTCTTTGTTTCTGGATCCAAGATTCCTGCGAGTGGAGCCCATCTTTCTTCTCCTGTTGCCCAAATTTAAATTTGGACTTTCACTTCTCATCTCTTGAGTTTTGTTATGAGCTTCTTCATTCAAGTCGTTTGGATTTTTCTTATTAGCATCTTGATCTTGTACTACTTTTATCCTCTCTGGCCTTTCCTCACCACTATGTGTATTCTGCCTGGCCTCACTAGAAGACACTAAGCTCTCTTGTGCTATGCCAGTGTCTGTGGCAGCCTCGGTATTTGGCGGCAGCAATTGATTTATGGAGCGTCTGCTTCTACCCGCGACCACAGTGGTTGTTTGAGTCTCTCTGTTTGTAAAATCGTCTAACTGTGGCGGCTCCACAATAACTTCTCTTACATCACCTGTGTTAACGCATGTAACCAGACTGATAGTTTCCTCACGGAGAGAGGAAGACTGTTCAGGAAGAGGGACCTTAAAATCTTCTACTACTGGTATCACATTGATCTCTGTACTGCTTGGTTCAGAAAATGCTTCATCAGCTTCCTGTTGTTTATGAACAGCAGAGAATAACGGTTGTGCAGTTTCATTTTGTGGTACATCTGTACTTAACGGTAACTCTCCCACATCCATCTTGTCAATATTCCTCACGTCAGCTTCGGTGAGAAAGTCACTTTCCTTGCTTTCATCTGTGTTTTCTGTTTCTTCCTCTTTTTTTCTGTTGAGTTGAATCCTGCGAGTAGAACCCATCTTTCTCTTCTTCTGCTTTGGATTTATTTGCAAATTATTTCTGTTACCTGATTGAGCTTGTTCTTGCTGCCCATTGCTTGCATCCATTGCCTCAAACGCTTCTTTATCAAGCACCTTCAGAGAGCTAGAGCTTTCAATGCCACCATGATATGAGATATGCTGCATGTCTGAGGGAACTTCACAAACTGAGGCTTGTGGTGATTGCATTAGGTGCTTTGTAATTGTGTCACATCCTGTAAGCTGATCTAAATTCATAGCCTCTTGACCAACTTTCTTTTCCTTATTGACATCTTTGTTAGATTTGAGAAGTCCATCTGTATTAATATCCATGTTATTCTGTGAGAAAAATTCATCTTCCTCTGGCAGCTTTTCTTTATTTTTCCCTTCTTTTGCAGTTGAGCTAATCTGCATTTCTTTCTCAACGGATATGAGGTTTTTTGCTTCTTCCTCCTTTGTTATATCTATTGCTGGTGACATTTTAACTGTTCCGAGTTTGTCATTACTTGTGGGTTTTTCTAAAATGTCATCTTTAGGTTCCTGGTATGCATCGGGGTCCTTGACACACTGTCTTCCTTTATTTCTTCGGCTTGAACCCATTTTCTTTCTATTCCCTGTACGGCTGAGGCCTGTGTGGATTTCTGTAATGTTCTGAGAATTATCCTGATGTTGGAAGTCCAAAGAGACATTTGTTTCAGATAAAGGTGTTTGGTGACTCTCTGTACTTGAGCTGTAGTCAGTTTGATGCATTAATGCACTCTCTGAATGCTTAGCTTTGGTGACCTCAGTTGGGTTGCAATGCTCATGTTGTTCCCTAGTTGAAGTCAACACATCTTTTGATGCTAAAAATGTTTCTTGTGCAACACTGCATTCACATTCAGTGTTTTCTTTTGCGCTAGTTATTTCAGCTGTAATGGTACACTCTGTTGTTTCACTTGACAAAAAATTGCTGGGTAAATTTCCATCTTGTGCTAAAAGCCTTGTGTGCTGATATTTTTTCACTTCTTCCATTCCAGCCTGAACTGGTTTATCATAAACCACTTTAATATCTCTGTCGTTTTGATTTTTAAGTGAATTTTCACTATATGGCACAGACAGAGAAAGATCATGCTTGTTTTCTTGCAGTAACTCTTCAGGCCTTGTAGCCTCTGTTCTTGAAATTTCTGCTGTTTCAGGGGTTTCATTACTAACTGTATCTTCATCTTTTAATTCCTTATCATGGTTTCTGCCTTTATTTCGACGGCTGGATCCCATTTTTCTTTTGCTCCCCCTATCAAAGACATTGTGGATTTGATCACTAGTGCACACAGTATTCTCCTGAAATTGGTTTTCAAAGGAAGGATTTGAAAATGAGGATGGAGCTTGTAGAGAGACTCCATTGTCGTTGTTGTCTGAGGCATCACCTTTATTGTTTTCTTGAGTCACAAAGTTATATTCAGCTTGTTTGTCATAAGGAGTAGAAACTTCCAATTTAGTTACGGATTCATCTGGACTCACTTGAGACTGGTAAATTTTGCTATTTTCACTTTGGCCTAAGTCTCCAGAAGTTAAGGAAGAGTTTTCTGTGGCATCATCAATCACATTTTCAGATGAGAAATCATTCTGCAGCGTGCCTTCTATTTCTCTTGGCTCAACCTCATCTTCATCCACTTTAATGACAGCATTTGTGGAGTGATGAATTTCTCTGACTTGTTCACTCAGAGCAGTTTCAAATTCATCAACTCCATCTATCCCAGATGCCAATGGCTGATGTGGAAACAGATTGTTTTGATATTGTTTAAGATTTTGAATTTCAGGACTTAAGCTATCCGAGCAAATTTCAGGATAGTTTGTTGCTGTTGGGCTGTGGACCTCAGGAGAGTAAGCAGGTGCAGACACTGTAAGCATGGAGCTGGTATCTGGCGCAGACAGAGGAACATCAAACTCGTTTCCTTGCAGTAATTCTTCAGGTCTTATAGCCTCTGTTGGTGACATTTCTGTTGTTTCAGGGGTGTCATCACCAATTGCATCTTCATCTTTAAATTCCTTATCCCGCTGTCTTCCTTTATTTCTACGAGTGGATCCCATTTTCCTTCTATTCCCTCTGGATTCAGTGACAGCATGGGTTTGCTTATCTGTGCTCACAGTATCGTCCTGACGCTGGCACTCAAAAAGTGCAGTTGCCAATGAGGTCAGAGATTGTAGAGAACCTCCACCGTCTTTGCTGTCTCCGCCAATATCCTCCTCATTTTCATGAATCACAAAATGATGTTCTGCTTGTTTATCATGAGGAGTTGAAACTTTGGTTACAGATTCATCAGGACTCTGCACCATCACTTGAAACTGGCAAGTGTTGCTCATTTCAGTTTGGCCTACGTCTCCAGAAGTAAAGGAAGAGTTTTCTGTGGCATCATCAATCACATTTTCAGATGAGAAATCATTCTGCAGCACTTCTTGTATTTGTGTTGGTTCAACCT
>VUQR01019499.1:8738-21695 GCA_015108515.1 Hemichromis elongatus
CCCGCCCTCCCCCCCCTGTCTATCTAAGCCGCGTCTCACCCGCCGCACCTCGGTTTTACGTTAACCGGTGCGGCCGACTGCTCGCCGTCCTCTTTAAGGCATTGCCATGTGCATGTTAACGTCTGAGCGTGTGCGTGTGAGCTCCAGAAAATGTAAATGTGTGTAGATGTGATGCGATCCTGTTTTCTGTTTTCTAACTGCTTCCTTTTGTTACCTGACTAGCAGGAAAAAGGGGGCGAGGCTGGTCCTGATGTGTTGCTATGAGGACTGACGGTGACGCACGCTGCAGGCTTCGGCGGATGGAAATGGTAAGCTCAGCTGACTCAATGGTCCAATGGTTGTCCAGCCTTTTATTTTATTTTTTTTTTGATATAAAGGAGGAAGTTTTATTTTTGTTTTTTGATCATCTTTGAACTGGCATGTTTGAAGATGATCAGAAGAGCAAACCCCGCCTCCTCCAGCCCCAAGACAGCCATGAGATGCACTGTGGTCACGATGGACATCCTTCTGGAAAAGGCTTTGCACTTTTTTTCTTTCTTTTTTTTTTAATGTCCGAGGCTTGGAGTGGTGCAGTGGGACTTGTTGTTTGAGTTTTTGGACTGAGTCGTGGGAGGTGTCGTCACGCGGGTCTCGCAGGAAAACTGGTTCAGGAGCTACCTCGGTTTCACGGACACGCCTGCCCGCTCGGATCACGTACTCGAGATTGAGACGGGGCTCGAGCCTCTTGATGTAATTGCGGATCTCGCTGAGACCCGGTGCCGGCCGGCCCTGCGGGGCGAGCCCGAACGCGCCTTTTTGCTGTCTTTGTACATGAACTGAGCGAGGATGAGGTTAACGGACAGATTGTTGTTTATGTGCGAAGCCTGAAAACCACAGCCGCCCTCTGCTTCATGTCTTCCACAGCCTGACCCGACAGCTGTCTTAACTACAGATTGAGGACGTCATGTGACGTCCTGCCATGTCTCTGCAGGCCTGGAAGAAAATGGGTTACATGTTTTGCATTGTATGTAAGCCTCCGTAGACTATCACGCCATGTTTGTATGTGCTCGTGATAAATTTACCTGTGGTGTTGATTCATGTCTTCTCACTGGTGCGAGTGTTGAAGGAGAAATCCACCGCTGGCTGCTCCATATTTGGAAGAGGGGGGGGTTTAGGCTTGTTTTGATTGACTGAGAGAAAAATGACCAAAGAGCCTGAAAGTAGTTTAAATTTAAATTTAAAATTGGTTAAAGAAGGTAAAAATATAGTCAGACATGTTGAAGTGACACATAAATGTCTCTGTTCTTTCGTTAAACGTTGGCAGGAAAATCAGACTTTGGTGGTTTTATTTGAATGAAAAGAGAAATGAATCTCTTCGGAGGATAAAAGTTTAAGTTTTTATGATCTTAATGCTCTTAATAAACCCATTCAGCGGCGTTGTCGTCACGCCTCCGTTCCAATAAGAAGACGCAGATTTATACGTTTGTTCCACAGACGCGTGTTCTGTATCTTTTAAAAAGATTGTCAAATTTGTTCTTAGAACTCATTTTCTACTTGATGCTCTGTTAAAATACTATATTTGGAAAATATGAATATGAAACGCCTAAACATCTCTCGTCCGTCAGAGCTTATTGTTGGAGAAATATGATTTATATATTTTTAAATGAAGTAGTTGCATCTGCTCTAATGGGAGAAACCATCTCTGAGCATAAAAGTTGAATCTCTGCCTCGGCGGCGTCCATAAACTCTGTGTGTTTGTGGTGTTGTACCAGTTTGACCATTTTCAAAAAATTAAATTTTTTAATGTTTAATGAAATGAATAGCTCAGCATCAGGTGACATTAAAGGAGTGAATCAAGGTCGCTGTAGTTTTAATCATCAGACAGGAAGCAGCATTTCGTTTGGAGGAGAACTGTTCAGTCACCAGGTTTCGGTGGTGTTAGCCCCGCCTCTCGCACATCATCACTCTGATTAGTAGAAAGAAAAGGTCGACCTGTTACACGTCCCGTTAAAGTGGAAGAATTCTGGGAGATGTGGGTGGATGCGAGGTTGGATTTCTCCTTTAAGCTCCTTTCAGTGCATTTTTGTGTCTCTGCCTTGTGTTGTGACCTTTGACCTTTGACCTGAGCCCAGAGTGTCGGTCTCATGTTGAGCTTCGTCCCAGCTCTGAGGGCCGTGCTGCTGCCGCCTCCGTGGGCGAAAATAGAGCCACGTTAGTGTTTGTCTCCACGTTAGAACCGACTTGATTTTATGGGTCAACCATGTGTTTCAGTTTGTTTTGCTAACGAGTGTGTTTGCAGATGAATTGTTTTATACTGACGTAAACCTATTTTTCTAATAAAGCCATGGACTTTGAACTCGGCTCTGACTTTTATTTTGAAGTGCATAACTGCATTTCAGAGGGTGTAGAAATATATTAATGATGGTTTAATAAATGACACACGACTTAGCTCAACCCCCTCTTTAAAAAACAACAACAAAGAAGCCTGCAGTGTGATTGGCTGCTCCTGGTGAGGATGAGTCACATCTCTCTCTGTCATGTATATTCTTCGGTAGATGCCAAAACAGTTTTGACTATCTGATTTAAATCAGATCAGAATCCCGTCCTCGAGCATTTTCCTGCATGAAAGAGTTCAACTTCTGTTATGAATAACCTGATTTTAGATTATTTACCACTTAAAGAACAGGAGCTCGCTACTTAATGATTAACCCTCACTGTAAGCTTATCAAAACAAACCGCCTTACCGGAAGTTGCGTTGCTTGGGTCCAGGGTTGCCATGTCCGCCGAAGAAGTCACGTCTTTATACAGTTAGAGTAAAATGCGTTAACCAAGAAAGATGATCAAATCGTTCTTTTATTCAGGTATTATAGAGAAGATTAAAGTACGTGACCAAAGTAATTCACAGCTGGATGTGTAAATGATTTATAATCAACACTGGGAGTCCAGTGTTTCAATAGAAAATAAATTCCTAGCCATTTACAATTTTGTTTTTAGGCATATAACTGATGAAGTCAGTATGTTCTTTTATTCCAGCAGCTGAATTTAAAAATCATGAAGCTATATGTATGTGTGTTTTTAATAATAGTGAACCATACAGCTTAGACATCTAATTTTGACAGTTATAACTCCATGCAACTTTTAAAAAATACAATAAATAAGAAATTATAATGTAAAACATTAAATACCGACTCATAAAATCAAAGTAACTGGATGAATCTGCTTTTTTAATGTTTCCACTTTAAAGGACACTTTGTACACACACACAAAAAAAAATAGTAATCGGTGCTTGCAGACGTATCGAGTGGAAACATCCCACGCTCGGTTTCAGCTGACCGCGTATCCCGTCGGAGAGCCTCTAAAGAGGCGGGTACCGATGGTTTTTACGTTCTTCCGCAGACTTGGCAACCTGCGGTGAGATTACAACTCTTTCCATCTGTTGCGGAAGTGTGTCGCACGTCGGAAACGATTCGGAAACCATGAAGTGAAAACTTTGTAAAGTGAAGAAAGTCGGTTTGTTCGGGAGCAGAGTGGGCAGCAGCCTCGGCTCGCGCCGTGGAGCGTGTTTTTGTGACTGGTAGAGTCACGAGTCTGACGCTAGCAGCGTCTCCGCTAATGCCCGCGACACCGGGAGGGTTAGCCGTGTACCGTCAGGCTGTGCGGTAGAAAGTCCGGATCGGGCCCGAGCCGTCCGCGGGTGTTTCTGGACATGTCCGAGCTGCAGCCGCTCTGACCGGATGGCGGGAATACTGACGTGTGTGGAGGAGCTGAAGCGGCGGCTGAGGGTGAACGTCCTGCGGGAAGCCGGGCGTCAGTATCCGCTCACCTGCTTCGTCCTGGTGTCTATGCTCGCCCTAACGGTGCTGCTCAACAGGTGAGCTCACATGACCCCCTTTCACCTGGAAGATTCACCGACCTGGAAAGTGTGAGGCGGTCCGTGTGCAGCACTGTGACCTGCACCTGGGTCAGTCTGTAGAGGAACGAGCAGGCGCGGCGCAGAACCTGCCTGAGAATGTGTAGTTTTTATGATTTGTTCTCCGTCAGAGCACCTCCCTGACATTTATCTGTACAGCGGAAGTCACAGAACTTCCAAAGGACAATTCGGCCTACTTTATTTCACCAAATGTAAACACGTAGTCAGGTGACATTTGCTTAAAAATGTGCATGGTCCACAGGCACCGGCAAAGTCAGGTAACACCCACTCTTTGCCTAAACCACATGCAGTCCAGTCATGCCTCGGTGTGAAGCGTCCCTCTCAAAGGTCCACTTTAATCCAGGAAAACCCCTGTTAGTTACAAATCTTCATTAGAGGTCAACAAAGTGGACCTCTCAGAATCAGAAGTCTTTTATTGTCACACACAAGTTGCCCTGCAGCGAAATTGGACGCTCTTCCAGCACCGTCCTCTGTCACACCAACCCGCTGCATGTGCTCCTTCGTTACATCTATGAATCTCCTCTGAGGTCTTGCTCTTTTCCTCCTACTTGGTATCTCCAGTATATCCGCTCTCCCTCTTCTGCCCATTAACCATCTCAGCCTCGCCTCTCTAACTGTGAGCTGTCCCTCTGATGAGCTCATTTCTGCTCCGGTCCATCCTGGTCACTCTCAGTGAAAATGTTGACATCTTCAGCTCTCCCACTTTCAGCTTGAACTCCTAGAACCAATTTCTACATTTTTTCCTTTGTCATGTTTTTTTTTCTCAGATTTTTAAGCTGGAAGGATTTGAAAACCTAAGTTTATCTTTACTTTGCCTGAATAGGACCTGTGTAGCTGCAGTTCAAAGGGAGTGAACACTAGGTGGCGCCCCAGTTCATCTCCTCACTCACTTGCAGAGTCTGTGTAACGCTCTCCCTGCAGGTATATTCACATCCTGATGGTGTTCTGGTCGCTCCTGGCTGGTTTCTCCACCTTCTACTGCTCCCTCGGACCAGAGACTCTCCTTCCCAGCATCCTGTTCACCACGAAGCCCAGGAGCAGCGTGAGCCACACACCTCTACCTGGGAGCCTCTGACTGAATGATGATTTCTGCACTAGGACATGTTCTCTGTGGTGAAGTGTGCATGTTGACTGACTGATGTTTCTCCTCTTTTACACAGCGGCGGGAGCAGGAGCTGTTTCCTCTGGGTCACAGCTGTGCCGTGTGCGGGAAGGTCAAATGCAAGCGGCACAGGTATGTTCACGTGACCTCTGACCCCATGTGTTCAGACTGGCAAACCTTTACCACATGTTCTTCTTAAAGATTGGCAATATTGTTGGCTGATTGGTTAACAGCAGACCTAATGAAGGAGAGACAGATGACTGAGCTCTGAGATGTTCAAAGTAAATCAAACTGCAGAGAACAGATAAGAGTTCTTAAGTGTTATTATTTATTTTTAGATCTGGCAACATCTTTAAATGCATTCACAACATGAAAACCTCCACTTGTTTGTAAATTCCTGGGTGGGGCTTGGCACTGATTGGTTAAACTTTGAGAAAATGACCACCACTTTTCAAAGCCCAGAATAAGCCAGGGAATTACTGCACGTCGATTCTTCTGCAGTTTCTTTATGTACCAAATTAACAACATGCATGAGATTAGTTTGTGCCGCCTGTCTGCTCTCTGCGTGGACATCTTCACCCTTCTGCACTCCTTCCTGCCCGAAGAATCGAAAGTAATTACTACTGCTATAGAGCGCCAGCCGCGGCTGATCTCAGCGCAGTGAAAGCACAACCAGTGGCACCCTGTCACGCGCGCTGGTCTCCTATCACTTTATTACTGTGAGATTTTTTTTTTCCACAATGCATGTGCAAGCTGCCAGAAACAAGCTGCCGGCCTCTCGGCTTGCCCACCTTTAGTGACTGTTAATGGGAGGTGGACACGCCCTCTAAACAAAGATGCCTGCAGTCTCTTATGCGATTTTTAATGTAAAGAGGCACATGTCAGTCAATGGCTTTCTGACATTCCTGTCTGAGATGAAAGGAGAGAGCTCGCCTTACTTTGGTACGTTTTAACTCGTGCCTGTTTTTAGATTTGGCAAGGCAGGCACTGCTTGTCCTGACAGAAGCTACCGATACCATCGCTCACAGAATTTTGGTTCATGTCTGTGTAAAGGCATCACATGTGATGTCAGTGGCTCCTTAAACTGCTCCGCCTCAGGCTCCTCTAACAAGATGAGCCTGAGGGTACGTGCCTCCACAGAGCCTGGGAATTCCCTGCATGCATGAACCGAGTCCCTGGATCCAGCAGCGGGTCTGGGTCAGAGGAGTACATCAATGCAAAGTTTGTTTTTATTATGTGAAAACTTCCTGCAGAGGTGAAGAAGCCGTAAAAATTCACATGTGGATCAACTCCAGAAATTAGACCGGTGCAATCGCCACTACCAAGCAAAGGTTCCTGCAGCTCCGTCTCTCTGACTGACTTTGTTTCACTCGCCGCAGGCCGACGCTGCTCCTGGAAAACTATCAGCCGTGGTTGGACCTGAAGGTTCATTCAAAGGTGGACGCCTCCGTAGCAGAGGTAGCTCAGCAGCTGGACAAGTGAAACGTCCAGATGAGAACATCTGGTCCTCTCTGACCTCTCTACTGTCCCCCTCCCCCGCAGGTGTTCGAGTTAGTCCTCGAGAACTTTGTGTACCCCTGGTACAGGTAGGAGGACAGCTCACAGCAGGTTTTTATCCATGCGCAGGTGAAGACGTTATTTTAAACTGCCACCTCTGATTTCAGAGACATCACGGACGACGAGGCGTGTTTGGATGAACTGAGGACGACTTTTCGCTTCTTCGCGTCGGTGCTCGTCCGCCGAGTTCAGAAGGTGATGCTCGGTCTCACACGACAAACTCACCTGTGGGAGGATGACAGAGAATTAGATCAGCAGCTGGTTTGGAGCGAAATCCAGTTCATGAATAGCACGAAAGAATATTAAAAAAACTTCAATGTTTCAATATGTGTGAGGAGCCGGGAGTTTTCATTACAGTGTTTATGTGGCTGGTTTTTAGAAATAAACAGATTTATAACCGCTGTAATTCCTCCGACCTTAAACTAATCAGATTAGTTTTAGTTACTTAACCAATTACAGGTCAAACATGTTTATTTCAATTTTAGCCAAGCTGAAAGATAGAAAAAAACAATATTTATTATAAGATTTTATATAATAAGTAAGAAATCTTGTTTGGCTCTATTGTGTTGGACGTGTCAGTGAACTGACCTGCAGCTGTGCGACGGTCAGTTTGGTTTGCTGCAGTGAAATTAAGCTGCTTCCTCAGATGGTGGTCAAACATGATGGCTGACCGCCATCGCCGTTCCTGATGCCGGTTTTTGTGTTAATCGTTACTTTTGTGTGTTTGTCACTGTTGGCAGGTTGATATCCCCGCTGTGTTTGCAGACAAAGTGATGAAAGCTGCGATGAAGCACATCGAAATCATCGCAAAAGCCCACCAAAGAGGTGTGCACGTGGACCCGAGTCCGCTCGTGCTTCATTTCTAATATGCGCGTGCTTACTGGCTGCGTGTGCGTGGCGTGCGGGTCACTCGGTGCAGGGTCGCACGCTAATATTTGTGCGTCTGTTTGCAGTGAAGAATGCGGACAGCCTGCAGCAGGCGGCCCTGGACGAATATGGCGCCGACCTCCACGTCGCCCTGCACAGCCGGAGAGACGAGCTGCTGTACCTGAGGAAGCTCACGGAGATGCTGTTTCCCTACGTCATTCCTCCCAAAGCCACAGACTGCAGGTATGGAGACGACCGGAGACTTTCTGCACACCTTCATCGATCCGCCGTGCACAGACGAGATCACATCCGAGGGTCGAGTGTCTTTCTCTCAGATCCGCGTTGTAGCGCTCTCTCTCTCTGAGCAGGAGGTTTTCACTCCATCGATTTTCTTCCACTTCTCTAACCCGAACCCTTCTCTGGGACCCTGAAGTGTTCTAATGTGTCCATCTAGTTCTGAGTGGGCTGGATCTAAAACACCACAAACCTTCTCTGTTGCCTCTTTCGATGTTCTTATTCGACTTCACGTGTTCCTGACCGATTTCTGAGCTTTGGTGTTTGCTTCATGCGTCGCAGGTCTCTGGCTCTGCTGCTGCGGGAGGTGATGGCTGGATCCGTCCTCCTACCGACCATGGACTTCATGGCCGACCCTGTGAGTAGCCACAGGATGGCGTCGGTCTGTACCTTTGGTGCATAAGTAGTTCAATCATAGCTGTTGTTTACAGTATAAATCCTGAAGCGATGATGAAACTGTGACAGTATAAAAATAATTTCTCTGTGTTCTCATTTAACACAAAGTTGCTTGTTCTGTTCAGGATACAGTGAACCTCATGGTGCTCCTGTTTGTGGATAACACTCCGGTAAGTGAAACGGCTTCCTTTTACCTGCGTCTCTTAGAGGTCAAAGGTCAAGTGTGGAGGAGATCCTAGGGTGCTACGACAGACTCTGACCCAGTGTACATACATGGGGCTCATTTTAATCTCCAGCTGGATTAAAACCTTTAAAACCTTTTACTTCAGCCTGTCAGCTCCTTTATAAGCTCCGCCCTCAGCCGGCCGATCAGGTTCACTGTTCTGAACAAAACTAACTCAAACATCAGACTCGAGTAGCTGATCTAAATCCTGCACAGTGGACCTGTGACAAACTGTGTCCTTGAGTCGTTTTTTCACTCGTTTATACTCGCATCGCTTCGATTGATTGTAGTGAAGTGTTCTGAACTAACGGCCTCTTTGATTCTGTCGTGTCCAGCCGGAGCCAGCCACAGAGCCGCCGTCTCCACTGGTTCCATTTTTACAGAAATACGAAGAAACGGATCGAGCCAGAAGCCAGAAGCCGTCTGTAAGTACCGACCGAGTGCGACAGGAAAGGAGAAGCGCTTCCTCCTCCAGACTTCAACAGCTCAAACTGAACGAAGGGCTGATCCTGCTTCTTCCCATAGAGCTGCAGTCGTTTCTGTTTAAAGCAACGACTCAACTTAAACAGCGCTTTAAATAAATTCAAGCGTATACAGATTTACTGATCTGGTGTTTCTAATAACAATAATAATAAACCTTATTTGGGTAAATGGGGATCAGCGCTGTGGCTCAAACACGATCCTCCTCCTGTTCTCAGCCTGAATAATGGTCCATGTTCTGGAGGCTGGTGGTCCTTCATTAGGTCTATGAACATGCAGTGAAGCTAATTTTCTGATCAGTCTGCACACAGTATGAATCTGGTTTCCATGTGAAGCTCGTCTGAGCCTCCCTGTGTGGTGCTACAGGTGCTGAAGCTGGAGCTGAAGGAGATCAGGGTGCAGCAGGATCTCCTCTTTCGTTTCATGAACTTCCTGAAGCAGGAAGGAGCCGTTCACGTGCTGCAGTTCTGCCTCGCCGTGGGTAAGAGGAGCCGTACGTTTTACTCCACTTAAATGCAGCAAGCGCCAAAGCGTTTCTCTGTCAAGCAGTTTGTCACATGATTAATAAAGTTTTTAACAGTCCCTGTCGGACCCCGTTACACCAACGTGTCACACTGACTGCACCAAACTCTTTTTTTCCACACAGAGGAGTTTAACGATAAGATCCTTCGTCCAGAGCTGAGCGACTCCGAGCTGCTGCATTTGCACGGCGAGGTGGTGCACATGTACGAGACGTACTGCGTCGAGGAGAGCGTCGACAAGATCAGCTTCGACCCGTTCATCGTGGAGGAGATAAGGAACGGTGAGAGCTGCCGTTTGCATGATCGTCACCTCGCCTGTTTTTCTAAATCCAGTGATTCTCTGTAACAAACGTGAGTTACAAACTGTCAGATTTGTCCCGAAAGAAGTCAAAGGTCACCAGAAACTACTAAAATCTGCTGATTCTCCACGTTGGCCAGTTCACATAACATGCTTGTTTCTTGGTTGAATAAACAAGTGGACCAATGAGTGTGACTACAGGTGTCAACACCAGCCAATCGGTGCCGTGTTTTGGGCCATCACTATGACCAGCGTTGTTATTCTACCTCAGGCTGACTGTCTGTGTGAGGCTTTCCCGGCAGCAGCAGGACAACGATGGAAAGTTTTGTTTGCGTCGTGGCTCCGTGTTCATCCAAACTGTGTTTGCCTTCAAACATCGTGAGGGCTCCTGGCCCTGGCCCTGGTCCTGGCCCTGGTCCTGGTCCTGGCCCTGGCCCTGGCCTTGGCCCTGGCCCTGGCCCTGGTCCTGGTCCTGTGCTGGTGAAGATTTCACAGCTTGTGGTGTTTGTTGGATCCACAGCTGCTGTTTGCATCAGTTTAAGCTGAAATGTGTTTGAATCAACAGCTCTGATTATCGACCGTATGCACAGCGAGGCTCTGAACGAGCAGCCTGCTTTTTCATTTATTCACTTGGATTTCATGCAAACTCTTCTGGCACGCAGTCTCTGGGAGTGTAAGCTCACTGCATGAGCGGCGTCTGCACATTCTCCCCGTTATCCTCTGAGGTTGTCTTTACGCAGCGAGCACTGTTGGTATATATGTAGTTAAATCCTGTGTTTACTGAAGCAGATGTTGAATTTACTGCTCTGAGTTGGACACTTTTAATATTTCTGCTTATCTTCTGTGGCTGGTGCGCGTTCTGGTGATCCTTATAAGGAAAAAACAAATTCTGTTTGTGCTTCGTGTGCTTCTCCCTTTATACGCGGACAGAAAACATCAGGTTTATTCTAATCCTGAATTCAGTTTATTGAAGACGTGGAACATGAACCGTGTGTGTAGCATGTTCTCTAAGCTCTCTAACTCAGTGAGCGGAAGCACGCAGTGACATCAGCTCGTCTTCTCTGTCAGTCGCCAAAGGTCCGTACACCGAGGTGGTGAAGCTGCAGCAGATGCGCTGCCTGTTCGAGGCCTACGAGCACGTCCTGTCCCTGCTGGAGCGAGTCTTCACTCCCATATTCTGTCACAGCGATGAGGTAAGACCTCTGCACCCGGACCGACTCGCACAAACCCGGCACAACATCACGAAGTCACCGGTTTGTGCTTCAGCTGTGAGACACGTTTGTTCCACTGTGTAGGTGCTCAGGTGAACCTGAGCCAAAGCTCAGCCTGCTCCAAACGCTCAGCTTCAGACAGGTTATTTCACTATTGGCTCAGTATGATGTCATAGAGGGCCCATAGCCCTAATATGGTTGTCTCAGATGCAGAAGCCACACCCACCTGCTATTTAGATCTTACGTTTCAGAAGGGCAGCCAATCAGGAGATTGCTAAGCATCTGCACCAAAGGTCCAGATGCTTAGTTGAGACACACAAAGATTATTCTGAACTGCGAATCATGCAAAGCTACTCTAGTCGAGTCCAAGAACAGGATTCTGGAGCTGGAAGTGAGTTTAATTTTTTCACCGTTAACAGTGATGAGGTGATAGCTGTATATACACGAAGCTGTGAGTTAGATAAATGAAGGGAAAGTTCATCTGACTTGAATTTGTTACACTTGAAATACTTTTTGGAAGATTTTTTATCGATTCTTTTTCACACATTTGAGTTAAATTTGTCTTCTCTTCTCGTTTCTTCTGAAACGTTTATTACACCCCATCGTGCATTTATCAGGACTTTCAGAATCTCATGTTAGTCGCTGCTTATGTACCTTCTTCTCGTCTCGCAGTACTTCAGACACCTGCTGAAGGGGGCGGAGTCTCCAACGAGGAACTCAAGGGTCAGCAGGTTTGTGTTTTATTTTGTCTAAAAACTAGAAATAAACGGGGGGGAATAAAAGCATTTATTCTGAAAACACAAATTTGTCGAGGCGCGCATAAAGATGAACGCGTGCGAGTAATTTGGTTTGTTCCTCCTTATTTTGAGTTTTGTGTTCGCAGTGACCCTCGTAAACCTTTCAGCGCCCAATCAGAGCAGCTTGCCGTGCTCACGTTTATTTCTCTGAGGTTGTTTTTTGTCCAAACGCCCGTCTTTAGATGTGCTTCTTATTCCAGAAGCTTCAGCTGGGACGAGACCAGGTAAGAACTCGTTCAGCATGTTGCCCGTCTGCCTGCAAACAGCACGCGGTACGATGCATGCGGATAAAGCTCTGGTGACCGCAGGTTTGTTTACCTGACGCTCGCTCAGCGATTTTAACTTCCTGCTTGAGAGTGTGGAATAAAGATGCTGAGGAGTCATTAGGATTTCTCCTTGTGGTCAAAGGAACCGAGTCTCTGCATTTCTGCCTGACACTGATTTTTGGTTTTAGTCACTGTTCTTGATTCAGGACTCGGCGGTCGAGCGTTCAGTGATAAGCAAACAGTTTTTCCCCAAATGTCCCACAAAACTGAATTCTTCCTGCTGTGGCTTTAGAAACACATTTTCCATAAATGGACCTGTAAGGTATCTACTGCTCTGGCAAAGTTTCTGTCGAATCTCTAAACTGATAACTGGAGGACGTTCACGGCGGACTCATATAACATCTGTCCTGACAGCTGTTTCCTGCTGCCACCGGCAGCGTGCTAATGTCAGCGTGCTGGCAGGAATAAAGCAGACTACAGGTGTAAAAGCATGCAGCAGCACATTAATTTGAAAGTATTAAAAGTGTTCAGAGCTCAGTTCTCGCCTTCTTCCCGGAGTTCGCGTCCGAGTGTCTAAGCTACAGCTTTCAGGACGAAGCGTAGAGAGGAAAACCTGTCAGTCTGTCGGCTGTTATTACATGTTTAGAAAAGGCGAAAGGAAGTTTGTTAGTGCAGAGTTGCACCTTAAATAAATAGTTTGCTGCTGCTCACAGCGGCTGTCCTTTCTTACCGCACGCCCGCTGCACGACTCACCCGCCACTAAACCACGTTCCCAGAGATGGTAGGACATAATTGCATTTTATTTTTTCATTATTATTATTATCTGCAAGTCATTTCAAACCTGTGTTACATAAAAATGATAACAAGGCTGCTGTCACAGGCTGGAAACAACAAAAGAGGATAATACCTCAGATGATCTAAGGAGCTGTGAAGAACCTTTTCTTTACAGCTCCTTAGATCATCTTTAACCTAATGTCTGGACTTCTTTAGGTTGCTTGAAGACGTTTCACCTCTCATCCGAGAAGCTTCTTCAGT
>VUQR01019500.1:7247-18492 GCA_015108515.1 Hemichromis elongatus
TGAAGAGGATAATGGTGGTCGTTGAGTCTGAAATGGGGAGGGTGGTGGTGGTCATTGGGTCCGGATTGGGGAGGGTGGGGGTGGTCGTTGAGACTGGATTGGGGAGGGTGAGGGTGAAGGGGGGCGAGGTGGAAGGTGTGTTGGGGGTCAGTGTCTGAAGCAGTGACTCTGGGGAGGGGAGGGTGAGGCGTGGGAGTCTGTCCGTCTCAAACCTGCAGTAGAATGTATTTAGCTCGTTGGCCAGGTCTTTGTTTGCTTCAACAGTGGGTGGGGGGCGTCTGTAGCTGGTGATTTCCTGCAGGCCCCTCCACACTGACGCAGGGTCGTTGGCTGAGAGCCGTTCTTTCAGTTTCTGGGAGTAGATCCTTTTAGCTGCTTTGATCTCCTTGGTCAGTGTGTTCCTGGCTTGCTTGTACAGGGCCCTGTCACCACTTCTGTAGGCGTCCTCTTTGGCCTTCCGAAGATGTTGGACTTTAGGAGTGAACCATGGTTTATTGTTGTTGTATGTGCAAAAGGTCTTTGTTGGCACACACACGTCTTCACAAAACGTCTTATAGGCTACTTGAATTCTTTTAAATGTAATGAATTGGTAGGATCACATAGAGCTACTCATGTAGAAATAAAGTAAATGAATAAATAATAAAAATAATAACAACAATAATAATAATGATGATAATCACGTAGACATTCAGGATTGTCATATCCTCGTGACTGAATTAAACAGAGATGTGAAAAGTTATGTTTTTCTTAAAGTTTGGGGTGAACATTTGAAGGTAAACAATGTTCTTTCTACTGACTAGAAAAATGAAAAAACAAACTAATCTAAATAAAAACTGAGCTGTGATAGTAGGAAAGAAAAAATGTGTGACGTGTCTAAAGCTTTTGGTCATTATTGTGTGTGTAAAATTAGTCAACTGTTGTATACATGTTTTAGTACAGATTACCAGTTTGATTTAAGTGACCCCTTAAATGAGTGACCCCTCCTCCTGATATTGGGTACTTTTCCATTCCTTGCTTTTTCCTCAGTCTGCCTAAAATTTAAACTAATAAGTATTTTCTCAACTCTACAAATGTCAACATTAACCCTAATACTTTTCCAAAATCAACTGTCAATTTTTCACTTTGTTCTTCTTAATTCTCCAACGCTTGTTTTACATAACCTTCTGGCACTGCTCCATAACTCTCAGAGCACTGTTCCCAACGTCAATCATTTTAATTGGGTCCCTTTTGACAGTTTTATGACCAAAACTCTGAACAACTACAGATATCAAAATGCGACAAAGAGAAAACAATTAATCTTCCTGACAGCTTCGTCAGATTTGCTGCCAGGGGTGGGCTACTATACCCGTTAAAGAAGGGTTTTTCACAATTTTGGCAACTGGAGATGGGCAGAAGTGTCCCAGGTGCACTCTCAGAGCGGGCAAATTTTGTTTACTTTTATCGGCTAGAAATGGGTGCTTCACCACCTTCTGACAGCAGAGAGGCTCCCAGGTGCAGCTCAGTGGGGCCAAGTTTATTTAACCCTTTGTTTGGACTAGATACCACTGGCCATAATACAATCAAAGGTTACTTATTGACCCTAATCACTACATTTCAGACATTATTGATCACATATAACCATTTCAATATGTGGCAGTATCTTCATTAATATATTTTGTGAATAATATGTGATCTAAACATGTGGGTATATATGTGTGTATATCTATCTATCTATCTATCTATCTATCTATCTATCTATGTATATATGTATGTATGTATGTATATATATATATATAGTATACTATATATCTATAGTGTATATGTGAGTATATGTCCAGTGTAGACAGATTATGTGTAAAATAAATAAAAACTCCACAACAATACTATAGTTTTGTTTTTGGGGTATGAAAAAAGAACAGTCCTATCAATAAATGTATACTTGAGTCTTTGTTTGTGTCATAATTACCCCTAAAATACTGCTTTCTGGTATCTGGAAATGAAATGTTAGTGCTGTGACGACTGCCGGGGCTGCAAAAGACTTACTCTGTAGAATTAACAAAAAAAATCACAATTTATTATGATTGAAATCATTCATCAAACTTCAGTGCTGTATGGATGCTACAATGGCTGAAGTATTGTGACTTCATAGTATTATGGTATATTTCCAGAAAAGCTGAGGAAACATATGTGTCATGGTACCAGGGTTGATGTTATTCTCAATAATGGTTCTGTTGGTGATCTCCTTTCATTGCATATGACACAGGGACACAGTCTCACTGTTAGCTCCTTGTTGCTCCCCGGAATTATTATACCATATTGCACCACTAAAGAATGGTGTCGTGAAAAACTGTCTGACCATCTGTCAGTGTCACTGCACTCCCTGTTGGATTGCATGAGGGAGGTCAAAGATTGGCTGTCGGATAATTCCCTCATCTTAAACGAGAAAAAAAAAAACAGAAATTGTGGTGTTCGATAGTCATATTCCTCGAGACCAGCTCGTTGCCCTACTGGGGCCCCTTGCTTAAAGGAGCTATCCAAATAGACACCCAGGTTATTTATAGAATCGGAGATTCTATAAGCTCGATAAGCAAGTGTCATCTGGCTTCTTTTAATTGCACCAGATTTCTAAAAATAAGCATTATATACCACACAGGGACCTTAAAAAACTTATCCACGCTTTTGTGACCTCCAGGTTAGACTATTGCAATTCTCTTTACTGTGGTCTCAAATCCGTCTCTCTTCGAAGGCTTCAGCTTGTCCAGAATGCTTCTGCTTGCCTTCTTACTAGAGCTAGAAAATTTAATTCTATCACTCCAGCTTTTGCTGATGTACATTGCTATAAAATATCACATAGAGTTTAAAATTTTGTTACTCACTTTTAAAATTCTGAATAATATTGCCTCCCAGTTATCTCACTGATCTCTCCTCCATCTGTACACTCCTTGTCGAGCATTGTGATCATCAGACCAATTACTCCAGGCCCAACCTAAGTTTAGGCTGAAGGCCAGAGGCAATCGTGCCTTTGCTACAGCTGCACCTAAGCTTTGGAATAGCCTCCCAGCTTCTATCCGTGCCTCAGACTCTATTCAGTCCTTTAAATCAAGATTAAAAGCCTACTTATTTAACCTGGCTTTCCCGTACAGTTAATACCCTTTTTAAACTTATATGTAATTTTACTACTGTATTGTAGTACTACTATTGCATTGTAATAAGAGTAAAGTGCAGTTGGGAAAAATGTAGAGTTGGAATATAGTTAAGATGGCGAACTCATAACTTGACGTGTCACCCTGTTACCTCTATGATGTGAAGTTATGTCCTGCTTTCATTAAAGAGCACTGTTCCTCGATGAGGAGGGATTTATTACCGGCTGCTGCTACACTCCTCTGCCAGAACTTCCAGACATCTCTCTCCACAACACACACTGTTTGCCTTACAGACTGGCTCTGCCTTTAATGCTAGCCTCTTATTGGATTATATTTCTTGTCCTGCCTGCATCAGTGGTTGCTTCTGTCTTCCCTGCTGTACTCCACCTTTGAGTCCCTAACATTAATACAATAGGGCTCCTTTTTTGCTCCATTTTCTGCTGGGGTGGGACAGTAATTGTCACCAGGGTGTGTGGCCTTAAGGCTTCAGTACTCTTGGGGTCTCCGGGGTTTTTCTCTTTCTTTGTCTGGTGTTGTTGTAGCTTCTCACCCTCATTATTAAGTATATTTCAAGACAAAAATGACAAAGTCCGCAGAGCAACACTATATGTTGCTTTTTGTATCTGTTTACTTTTATTCCTTTATTTTCCCTTCCTTTTCCTTTTTATTTTCATGTGACTCTTAATAAGAATATAAGGAAAAGAAAAAAGAAACTGTAACAAGAGGATGTTATAACTGTTAACACTGGTAGTTTATTACTTTAGTGTTTATGTGCTGATTATAAATCAAATTTATTTTAAAACTCCGTACCATAATATTTATTATTGGTATATTTTTACAATAACAGAAAAATATAAATGAAAAATGACAGCTGGCTCGTAAAGCACTTTTTGCTCTGCTTCGGCGTAAAGCCCAGTTCACTATTAACTTTTTATCGTTATTTGAAATAAATGAGGAACATGTCCTAAATCCATGCAGTGTCCAAAAAGACTAGAAAGTAGGAACTGAGAAAAACTCACCAGCAAAATTATTTCTGAATCCACAGAGACAGACAGCAAGACAGTCAGAAATGTGTCCCACAGAACTAGCTTGCATGTTGAAGCGATGCTCACATTGGTATTGCTTTTCAGAAGCAGAAAGGTCCATCTTTTTACATCCTAAATAGGCTTTTTTCATTTATTTTTTTTTATTATCCTACCTTGACGTTAGACATATTAAATTAAACCATCCTGTCACGGTCCTGGGTCGGGTCGACGCAGCTTTTGAGTTTTCTTATGTTTTCTTTCATGTTCTTGTATTATGGAGTGTTTTGGGTTTTCTGGGGTTTGTGGATTATTATTTATTATCATAATGAGACTGGTTTGGGTTTTGTGTGTGGGTAAGATTGTCATGGCTGGCTGTGTGAACACAGGTGGTGAAGGTGTGGATCCAAAATGCAGGACTCAGAGGCGGAAGTACAACGAAAAACTCAGCTTTATTGCTGGCAGGTGCACAAACATAAACCATGAAAAAGAACATAAGAAAACCAGAAACTACTCAAACCTGGAAACAGAAACACACAGGCACGTAAGTGAGGGTACGACGCGACAGAGAGCACAGGAGAACACAGGGCTTAAATACAAGGGGAAACAATCAGGGAATGGGAAACAGGAGGGAGACACAGCTGGGAGAGATTGGGGCTGACGAGGGAACGAGAGCAGGGAGTGAGAGAGCAGGGGAGCAAGGGAGCAAGAGGGCGAGAAAGCGAGAGGGCAAGAGAGATACAAACACACCTGAGACGTCGACTACAGAGGAACACAGGAACAACTACACTGGGGAGTACAGCTGACTGGGCAAGGAACACACGGGCACACAAACAGAACACTAACACAAGGATAGAACAAAACCAGAGAACCAAAAACATTAAATAAAGGACAAGGAATACAAGCTATAAGATAAACTCAACAGAAACATGAAAACACAAAACACTGGGTCAAAGGACCCAGGACCGTGACAAAGATTTGTGTGGGTGTGCTTCTGGGTCACGTATTTGTGTTTCCTGTTTTATTGTGAAAGTCCGTGTCTTATGTGAATGTGGTCAGTGTGTTTTGCTTTGTTTCCCGGACCTCGTGAGTGTCATTTGTCCCAGCTGTGTTTCCACCTGTCTGCAATCTCCCAGTGTCCCTCCAAGCATATTTAAGTCGTGTCGTGTCTCTTGTTCGTTGCTGGTTCGTCTGCGTATCATCCTGTGTTTCTACCCTGTACCACCCGTGTGTTTCCCTGCTATGATCCCACTGCTGCCTCAGCTCTCTCGCCCTGTGTTTCGTGTTTGTGATTATAGTTTTAGTTTACTCCCAGTTTAGTTAGCTTTTGCTCCTCTTGCTGTTTCGTTATTTTTCGCCGTGTTAAATAAACCACCTTTTCACCTTCACAACATGCCTGCATTTGGATCCTCCTTCTCATGTCCACACGGCTCACCCTCACCGAGCCGTAACACATCCATTCTCTTCCTTATCAGGGTTGCAGGGGGCCTGTCCCAGCTATCACAGGGCGAGAGGCGGGGTACACCATGTATGTCTTTGGACTGTGGGGGGAAGCTGGAGTACCCGGAGAGAACATGGGGAGAGCATCCAAACTCCACACAGATAGGTCCCACCCAGGTTGCTGTGAAGCACCAGTGCTAACCACTGCGCCACCGTGCTGCTTTTAATGCTCTTAAATAAAAACGATAACAACTCGCTTTGACTGATAAACCATGACGATAATCCTGCCAGCCTATTGTATTTATCTCTTTAATTTTATTTTTGCATTTTTGTCCTAAGAACTACATTACACAGCCAACATGTAAGTAAGCTCCACCTTCAACTTTTTTCTGGAGTATGACTGCTTCAACCACACAACTAGCTCAAACATGTTCACTGCCATCAGTGCAATGAGAGGCATCTTTGTCTTCCCTGTCTCCACACTTGTCCCATTATTCTGTGTTTTGGCTCTATTGGTCATAATCACATCTTTCTCTAGCCTCTCTGTAATGTGCGTTCTGATCCACCCAGGATCTGGAAAAGGAGGTGGGGAAAAGCAGTGTGTCAACTGATTAAAGCCATAAGCTTTCTTTGCTATTACAGCTATAACCTGCGCTGTTTGGTTGTTGTTTGGTGGACTCTTTGTTACCAAAGCGCTGAGCGAGTCACCTCTCCTGAACAACTCTCTCAAGTGTATCGTGGAAAAGAGTGCAGCCTGTTTTAACTTGCCCAGCTCTTTGGTGTTATTTGTGCTTGCCCTTCAAAGGGGAAAAAACTCTCATGTTGCTGACATAGGAGAAGGCAGCAAATGCATTTGACTAGGCATTATCAACTGCCTAGTCAAATGACTTGAGAAATGAGTGAAGGGGATAAGCTAATATCAGACTTGGTTTAAAACACTGGTTTTTTAGTGTATTTATAAGATAGATACACCACTGTGGCAAGTCCTAAACGGAAAGGTTGAAAGATGAGGAAGTTAGCAAGTTAGTTCTTGTTATGGTTACTCATAATAATAGCACCTGGACAGTGGAGCTCTCACTTTGTGCAGCATGGCTGAAAATACTTTACTCAGAAAACCAAGAAACCACCATCACTGGTCAGTTTAGTTTAACTGGTGGTGTAATTTATAGTTGTATATTGAGCTGTTTCAAGTAAAGTCTGCCAAGATATACACAAGGACAACATGGTTATTTAGGAAAAAAGGTCTTTTGAAGAATTAATATCATTTGACTATTATAGAGGACCTACATGTATTGTGCTCATTTCCAACTGAAATGTACAGAGTTTCAGTCGGAGCTTTGAGTGAAACGCATAATGCCCCTGTACATAGAAGCCTACCCTCTGTTGATTCAGCTTTTTAATGCCTGTTAAGGGGCAGTGATTGGCATCAAAATGTATTTAAATTTTAAAACCAAGGAGTTTGTGCTTTTCTGAGTTGCATACTATATATGGTAGCTAATCTTACATTCAGACACTAGTTTAGTTTTTTAATGTAAAAATCAATGTGTTGTTAAGTTAGGGTGATATTATTGTACAGTTTGTCTTAGATTGTTCTAGAGTTTTTGTTACGGCTGTATTTATTAAGATAAATTTAGAGCCCTGTTAATTCTTTGATTATAACCTCAAACCTTTAACCCTCAAGCCCTTTAAAATATCCAGTTAAAGTGGCTTCATAGGGCAAATATGTCAGATAAGTCATCACCATGATGGTTTACATGGTCCCCAGCACAGAAAGGTTTATTACACAAACACAGAGCAAACCGCTGGTGCCTAGGCTAAATAACTATTAGATTTGAATACTGTATTCAAATGTTGTCCATGTAATGTGGATACCTATAGATGTAATGAATTATTATAATGTAATGATGTTTTATATTTGTAAGGTTCTGTTCTGTTTGTGCACTCCCTGCCCATCACTTCATCCAAGCAGAAAAAACTGACTTGCCATGTAAACACCTGTAAAAAGCACTATTTAAATAAAGCTGACATGATCTGCTTTTGATGCAATATTTGCGAGATTACATTAAAAGGTTCATTAAGTAATACTTGTGGAACTGGCTCAACTAGCAGCTTGGGTTATACTTTTTTTGTCTTTTATTGTCAATATATTTTATAGTCATATGCGATATAAACAAACATCTTTTGCTGTAAAATGAAACATTTCCTTTGCTCTCAACAAAAGATGCCAAACATAAAGAGCCACACATAAAGTAGGTAAATAGAATAAACGATCATTTAAAAACAATAGAAAAATGTATTTAGAGCTGCACAAAATTCAAGAAAAGAAATTCAATAGAAATATTAGATATGCAAATATATACAAATGAAATAAAAAACATCTGAACTGACAAAAGGCTGTTTAAATATGTATACAATTTTCAAATTAGAATATAACATAGAATGTTACATCAGCATGTGCAGTAGTCAGACAGCAGTTAGCGCGTGAGTTATGCACGTGCAAATTGAGAAAAAAAAACAAACAGCAGCCTTAAGACAATGTTTAGCCGTTTGCTCAGCTAAAGATTCCTGTTGGTATGCATCCTAAAATTATGAAACACATAAATGACTGGCTACCAACCTGCCCGTGCACTACCTGCTTGCATGACATTGTTTAACCAGCACACACCTCCCTTTAGTTGCAGGTTATTTGAATCCTGTCAGATATAATAAATTGCTAGGAAGAAGCGTAGTAACTGGTATGGAAATATATAAATTATGCTCAGTCAAAAAAGGCACTTATAATACAAAGGCCTTTTTTCAGCCTTTATAAACAGTCCAATTGGGTATTGTAAAACTAGCTTTAAACCAAATTTACACACTCAGTTCGTTTGCTCAAAAATATCATGAATCCTCTACAAAGTCAACATACTTAGATGCTGCTAGCATGTCCCTCAGCAATTCAGTACACATTTCATTGTGATGCATAGGATCCTAAATGATTTGAAAAGTAAATTTTCCAGCTGCAGTTTGAAGTGTCATACAAAAGCCCAATGCTGTCCAGCTGCTGTGACACATGAACTCCAAAACAGCATCAGTCGATATCTACACTGAACAACAGACTCTTTAGTGAGGGAATTACAGATAAGAGGAAACAACATAACCGAGGTGAGCACTTCAAAATACATTAAATATTTTCCTTTTTGTACATTTAAAAAATGAAAAACTAAGTTTAAATTTTGTAAGGAACTTGAAAAGAAAAGCAACTGGACCTCTGGAGGTGAAAAATCCTCAAAAAACCTAAAGAAGTCTGGTATCATTGGAGAAATGTGCAGAGGGCACAGCGGAAATGAAAATAATTTGAAAATTGGTTGCAGTCAGTACCAGAATTGTAAAAGCATTGCACCACTTTTTTTTCTTTTTGTCTGTGTGTTTTGTATTGCTTTGTTTTACATGGACAAAAATATTTTCTTTTACATGCCGAATTTCTTGACTGTGTCAGTCTCTTGCTTTCAGCCGTCTTCAATCCATTCCACTGCTTTTTGTTTCCTCAGACTTACAAAATATACAGAACAAATGTCACTTAACTATAGCTGCAGCTATCAACTGGACGACGACTGCTTGAGCTACACAGCAAGCTATAACATTTTCATTGCAATCAATGCATCAAGAGTCATCCTCCTCCTCCCTCTCTCCACCTTCATCCTCTACCTGGGTCACCAGCAGTGGAAGCAGCACAGCTCTAAAACAGCAAGCCACTCTGACACCTTCACCTACCACATGGCTGCCATGGAGCTGATTTGGGTCTTGGGGTTATTTTGCAACTTTGTTGCCTTACACACTAATCACCCAGTGTTGAAAACAGCAGGATCTATTGACTCTTTAATTACTTAATATGGAGAGACTCTTTTTCATGTCTTGACCTGTGTAGAGCGCTACCTGGCTGCTGTCCACCCAATAATCTACCTGAGTCTGAGAAATGCTCATGGCATCAGGATCAGAAACATTAGCATTGGCTGTTGTGCTTTGGATTGATAGGAATCCAGAGGGCTTTGCCTTGTGAACTTTTTTTTGAGGAACCTAGGAGTGATTTTTGACTCTAACGTTTGACAAACAGATTAATGCTGTGATCAAGTCCAGTTTCTTTCACCTTTGGCTACTTCCTAAAGAAAAGCCATTTCTCTGTTTTGAGACTTTGAGAGAGCTATCCATGCCTTCATTTCATCTCGCCTCGACTACTGTAATAGTCTTTACTCGGGTGTTAGTCTGTCATCAGTTAGCCGCCTGCAGCTAGTCCAAAACGCTGCAGCACGTTTACTAACTGACACACGCAAGCAAGACCACATATCCCTCATACTGGCATTATTGCACTGGCTGCCAGTTAGTTTTAGAATTAATTTTAAGATTTTATTATTTGTTTTTAAGGCATTACACAGGTTAGCACCCTTATACATTTCTGATCTTTAAATTGGTACACTCCTGCAAGATCACTGAGGTGTGCGGATCAATTGCTCCTAGATGTCTCAAGGTCCAGATTAAAACAGAGGAGATCAGGCCTTTGCTGTGACTGCTCCTAAACTGTAGATCAAACTGCTCCTTCACATCAGGACCTCCCCTACATTGGACACTTTTAAAACACATCTGAAAACACAATTTTACTCCATGGCTTTTAAACCACAATGAGTTTGTATTACTTTTACTTATCTTACCTCATACTCAAATATTCTAGTTTTATGATTCTTTTTCTTGGAGTTTATAATGTCTCCCTATGTTTTTATTTCTTTGTATTATCTTAATTTTGCTGAACCTTGGCCAACATTTGTTGTTTTAAATGTGCTATATAAATACAGAGTACAGAATATTAAAGTACAAACTGTTCATTGTAATCCAGCCCATACAATACAAATGTGTGTAGACATGATAGAAATGAAAACAAAAATTACAAAATAACAGTGGTTTCTCATGTTCTCACAATTTAGTGTTTGTTTGACAACAACAACAAAAATGATTATTTTTACTTGTAATTACATATAAATCAATTCTGATGAAACCGCAAATACTTACCCACACAACCTTCACTTCCACTGACGTAAGCCCACACTTGGTTGAGCTCATCCTCAGCGTTGTTACAGGGGCAGGAGGATGCAGAAGATCCCCCACTTTTGCAAGAAGATCTTCTGAGAATTGAAGAACAGGTGTCCTAAAAAACTGAGTCCATTCAGTGATGTTTGTCATGGCGATCTGTGTGAAGGCAGGTGAGTGGAGGTGTGGATCCGCGGAATGCAGGACTCAGAGGCAGAAGTAGCAATGAAAAAACTCAGCTTTAATGCTGGCAGAAGAACAACAAAAAACCATGAGAGGCAAAACAAAGGAAAACCAGAAACACACTCTAACCTGAAAACGGGAACACACAGGCACGTATATGAGGGTATGACGCAACAGGGAGCACAGGAGAACACAGGGCTTAAATACAAAGGGAGAAGCAATCAGGGAATGGAACACAGGAGGGAGAGACAGCTGAGAGGAATTGGGGCTGACGAGAGAGAGAAAGAGAACGGGAGAGCAAGAGAGCGAGCGAGCAAGAGGGCGAGAAAGCGAGGGGGGCGAGAAAGCGAGAGAGAGTAAGAAGGCAAGGTAAGAAACATACACACACACCTGAGACGCCAACTACACAGGAACATAAAC
>VUQR01019507.1:13127-26925 GCA_015108515.1 Hemichromis elongatus
ATAAAACCAGATATTTGCTTTGATTTGATATTCAACATGCTGCTGTGTGCTGAGTGGATTGGTCTCACAAGAGACTGACATATGTAAAACATATCTAAACCACTGATTTATATGACACATTAATTTATAACTAATCACCAGTTTCATGGTGAAGCAATACTATTCTAGCGTGTTACAAATTCAGCCCTAGATGAAATTCACATGGTTCATAACTGATGTATTATTTCTCTAGATTCTTTAGTAAGCCACACTGTATATCTGTGTCCCAATTTGCTGCTGTGGACACTGGATCGCCTTAGGTTGCTAATCTCATCAAAAATAGCTTTTCATTACTGAGCAAAGATGCCTGGGCTGCGCTGGTCTGAAGCCCAGATTTGATAAACCTAGAATACATGGAACACATTTCATCCACCTTTCTTAACACCTAAAAATGGCAATATACGCTGTCCATATGGCAGCGCCTATTTTAAAGCAAGGAAGATATAACAAATATATCACAATCACAGGATCTTCAGCATGTAATGAGTTCAGTGGTTTACACCCATCAGTGGTCTATCAGCACTACAGTGGCCATGTGAACGCCACCTAATGTATCAAAGCAATACCAGGTCTTTGAGTCGATTCTTGGACAGTTCCAACAGTGAAAACAGGATAACATATATTGACTACGATCAAGTGTCAGAGACACTAAAAGATCTGTTTAGAGAAATAGTGGTGAAATGTCATTAATAGCTACTAATAGTAAATAAAAGTCTGACTGGCTCTATTCACCAAATGACTTTGTAGTTATCACACCCATTCAAGCCTTGAGTTTGGCTTAACGATAACATGAAACATTCAGAAAGCCTGGAAGCTTCCAATCAGCACGTCATCGAACAATGACAAAACAATGATGACAATAAAAACAGAAACACCAGGAAAAGACATGGAAGAAAAAAATCCACTGAAACCTTTACCCATGGTGTAAATGTTATTACATTCCTATAAAATTATACCTACCTAAACACTTCATAATGGTCTATTGGAAACAGAAACTGCTATAAAAATGCTAAAAATATCGTGCAAGGAAGCACTAATTTCACTGAAACCTATTATGTTTTTGTTTTACATCAAAATGATGGTGTGTCATTTAATTGTGCTTTTTTATAGATTATACGAAATCTCCATCACATTTTTACCAACATAAAGCTGGATTAGCTGCTATCTAAATAATAAAGTATATCTGATTCTGATTCTGATCTAAAAAACACGGCCCCCAACCTCTTCACAAAACAGCTCTTTCTAAATGACCACATTCAAAGACAAAAAACCCTTACAAAGAGGAGGAGAAACAAAGTTTAAATAATATAGATGCAGGGATACATGACTAGTATTCATGCATAACTGTGGAAAAAAACACAAACAAACACAGGAGTAAGTTAGCAGGAAGGCCAATGGATTATACCAAATTCCAAATGAGACATTATGCTTACTCTCGGGAAACTGTCAGGGTGTTGCCACACTGTCACACAGTTATTATATAAAATAAAACAAGAAAAACAAAGTTCATTCATGCTTCAAATTTTGCTAGTGTAAGACATTCCTAACACAACTTCGGTTTTTCTTAAAGAGCTCATGTAGTAGTTTCTAGTTTCTCTCCTTTCCTTCTGTTTTATTTACAGATAAACCACTAGACGTCCAAGCCATTTCATGTTCCTGAATCTGTGTAAGGCATACATTTATTTATAATTTTGCATATCATTACAGCATGTAATTATTTCAGAAAGTAACTATGTTCCTTTGTGAAATATCCTCTATTATCAAGATGTGAAAGGAAAAAATGTAAACATCACTGGGATAGTTTATTTTACACCAGTTATTTTCATTAGAAATAAATTCACTCCTTATTGAAAAGTGACTGACAAGACCTCTGCTGATGTCCTGTTGAGGTTTCCCTCAGAAGAGCTATCTACACTACAGAGAGTCAGGCCAGGCTGTCTAGTTAGCACCTCAGCGGCTGCTTTCTGTGGTTTCCCATGACTGGAATGAAAGCTATGCAGCATGACATTTCATCAATATAAGGAGGGTAGGCTGAGGGGGTTTAATTCCTAATCCAGCTGGTTTATGTGAGCTCCAGAGCCTATTCAGATATATTTGAGGTACTACATGTAGAAGGACAAGCATGACATAATGCTGGCACCATTTGGACCTTGTGCTAGTAGATTCTATGAGTATTGAGAAAGAGACACCCATTAAGTTGCAAGCTTGTTTTTCCCCCTATGTTTTAGTCCCTAGACAGTTTTTAAAGTATTTCATTTGATTAAATTAGAGGTGGTGGAACTATGATTTATGCTTTGTTCAAAACCAGAATATTATAAGAACTAAGGGTACATGTTGTAAGCGGCATCAGTTTTTATAAAATTTAAAATGTGGTGTTTACATACAGAAAATATTACGTCCACTTGTAGATACAGTAGCAAAATTTTTGCATGGACTGAGTTGATACCATAGGTAAGCCAGTGTTGTTTGCTACATCAAAAAGAGTTTATCCTCTATACAGCATTTAGATTAGGATATAACTGGCTTAACTTCTCAAGCTCAGTTATGCATTCTCAGATGTCACTTCATCAGTCTAATCTGGGCTTTGTCAGCCCTGACTACTGTATATACAACCAGAATGTAAATATCTGCACGATAATTATGCTTGGTTTTTGGTAGCATCACAGAATATTTGTTTTCTACTCATGTTTATAGGGTTGTGCAAAAAGGGAAGTCAATTAGACTAAAGAAGCAGATGAACAGTACCTGAATGCACTTAAAAAACAGAATAGAATCTGGACCTTCAGTTGATCCAGCAAACTTTTGCTCAAGCCTCATCAGAAATGGTCTCAGTGGAAGATTGTCTATCAAGATTTTCTTCATGAAAAGGTGAGGTAGGTACACAAGAACTGAAAATCAGTCACAGCAATCTGTAAAACATGGTGGACACAGTGTTGTTGGAGATGTCAAAACCGATGGAAATATGAATGCAGAAGTACAGTCAGAGAACTATTCCTGAAGATTACTTCAAATAAATGACAAGAAAGCTTGCCTAAGAGAGTTCAGACTGTGCTAAAGAATAATGGTGGTCATACCAAATATTAACTTTTACTCTGGATAGAATTGTAAAGCCTCTGGTTTTACCTTATTACTGTAGAAATCACTGCGCTCATTTCCTATTTTTCAAGCAAAATATAAAGAAAAGCAGTGGCTCCAGACTTTGTAAGACTCTGTTTTAGTATAAATCTTGAAATAAAATAAAAGATGGTCAACGTTTCTTCAGTAATGGTTTCTTTAGACAATTATAGTGAACTAGACGACCGACAGGCTGATGAACTGAATAGCACTGCCATGCTGTTACCGAGTCAAATAAACACATGGGTTTCCACGGAAAGAACATAACAGGAATTAAATATAGTTCCCTTCTAATGAAAATTAGATTAGCAACTCCACAAACAAGGTGTGTTAAATTCAGCTATTGATGTTTACCACCGCCTGGTGCTACATCTGTTTGAGTCAATAATTTCATGCACTCTAAGTTGTCCACAGTGCACATTTCAAAGGCACTCATACACAATTTCAATTGTTGTGTGATAAGTGTAATGGACATTCTGATGCTTGACCTTGAGACAATCAGAGTGTTGTTCTTCATTTGATCTTCCCTTTCCAAAGTCACAACTGCTTCAGAGCTATGCTGGGATTATAAATATCATAACCTTGATTATGTAATATATCGTAACATAAGAAGTACATTGCAGGCAAGGGATAAGTACCTTGTTCGCAACATGTGATCTTCACTAATATCCAGACAAGGGTACAGTCCAAAGTGGGATTAAATTAAATAAGTTTCAAAATTACACCACCTCAAAGTTTAATAAAAAGATATGGCTTTGAGTCACTTTCTTTTCATAGCTTCACAGGCCAAATTAATGCTTGCCTTTACCAGTTACCTGCCAGCCACCACTTAAATGACTTATTTTATGCAGCTCTTAATACAGTATGGTTGAAATCAGGATGTGATGAAAACTCAAACTGAAATCTGTTTCTTTCAACAACAAAAAAAAAAAGAAGCCAGTAAGATGCATTTTGAACAATTAGTGCTCTACTTAACCAGAATTAAAATCCCTGCTGATGCTTTCACTGTGACAGTTACAGGTGTGTGTATCTGTAAGAATCAGAGACTACACAAACAAAATGAACTCACCAATCATTTTCTTGTCAGCAGCTGTTCTGTGAAAGATGAGTTTGCTGTCATCAGTAATTACCACAGTGAGAGATAAACTTCACCACTAACTTGTCATTGGTAGCCCTTCCCTCTCCGTTCGGCTATTCATCCTGCCTTACCTCATCCATTGACCCACCAGCTCCCCCACTCCCTCCGCCCACTCCCTCTTAATAATAACCCAGCTGCTCTGAGCATCCATCTGCCTAATCAGAAGAGGCCTCTCTTTGACAGTCACTACCTAGGCACAAGCTTGCAGACAGGAGAATCAAACATTTTACCCCCCGAAGGATTTAATATCTAGTGAAAACGAGGAGGCAGCAAGTTTATAACACATCTATAAACCAGTCTCAGTGGGAGTGAACACAGATCTGTAAACAGGTAAAACAACCTTTTCTCTGTTTGTGTGAGTCTGTGTGTAACCAAAGGTACATCCTGACCACAGGTTAACCTTCACATCTTTATTATATCCAAGTACATTTCCGTTTATGAAGTGATAGAAGAACAACTTGGGTATTTACAGGATGCCCTGGAGAGGAGTATTAGGTTTCTACTGAAGAACAGTGGATCAGAGAGATGGATTTCAATATTTGTTTGTTTTCTTTTTGGTTTTGGTTTGTTTTCTTTTTTGTGCATGTTGATGTGTCAAGAGCCAATCAACATTGTCTTTTTGTCTTCCATCATTGAGTTTACCAAAATCTGTAAATAATATTGATTATGAACAGAAAATTAAAAAAAATTAAAATAAATTAAATGAATGTTATTTACTGCATCATTTTCCCCTAAAACCTTCTCTATAGTTTTAGTTATATTTGTAATAATCTGGATCTTTTCAGAGCACCTAATTCTAAGCACCTTGATGAAAACGGAGACATGTTGTTAGCTTTATTCTTTAGCTCAATATAACCACATGAAATCATTACAAGATAAGAGCTAACTTTAGCTTTAGAGCTGTGCACCATCAGCGTTGGGCTTAAACTTTTTAAAGCCTCTCGTGACTATGCTCAATGTCATATTAAGGCAAACTACGCAAAAAATATTTCTTTTCCAAAGAGTCGGCTCCAGAATGCTGCCATCCTTTGAAGAGTGAATATTTTAGATGACGATTTTAATTTAACCTCCTACCGCTTTAATTTGACTGTACTCACACACAGACACAGAATATATGCACTGCCTACAGGAAGTAATAAGCTTCCACCCAAAAACAAAAGAATTCATAATTGACCTTTTGACCTTCCATCTAGATGAAAGGCTTAACGCATAGACATGAGAGATGAAATCGACTTTTCCATTTTATAAATGATTATTATTATTATAATATATGCAGAAACATCATGCTCCTCATAACATAAGCTGTCATCACTTGTAAAGCAATGCCTAGAAAATATTAACTTTTTTTTTTTTCCCCACAGTACCCCTTAATATGTTTAGGCTCATGAGTTTAAAGAAAAGCACTAGATTATCTTTATCTTATCAAATCATAAAAAATAACACAGAGCAGAAAAAACAAACAAAGATTATGCAAAATAACACTCTAGTACTCTAATCTGTTGCATTAACCATATTCACTTTCTATTTCTAGGTCGCCTGTTGACAGCTAACACGTGACAAAATGTGGAAAAGAGGGAAGAGCACGGGGACAACTGGAAACAGACAATGTAATGGACTACAGTTCTTGCTACTCTTTCGTTTTGCATTACATGTATGCTTCTTAAGAAAAAAACATATCAATCACTTTTAAGCACAATACACGCTGTCATATTCTCGGTATTTTTTTTTGCAATGGATAAAATGTTTCAATCGTAAAAGATGGCTTAATTGTATCTAAAGAATTAAATATTTGTTTAATTATTTACAAGCTTAATCCTTGCCAGATTTAGGCCCTTACTTTAGCCAGGAATACTCAAGGCTGTGTTGTATTATTAAATGAAATTCTCCCAAAGCTTAAAGCATTACACAGAAGAAAAGAAATGTATTTTCATATCCCGAGTTAACACTTTGACAATAAAGTAGGCCTTTGGGGTAAAACTATTTGGCACCGACTATCTGTTATAAAAGCCTACATTAATCTTTGACACTGGCGAACTTAATTACTGTCTCATATATAGCAAACTGTGCACAAGTTAATTAATCACCAAAAGTGGTGGGAAATGAGCTGTCACTAATCCTGCCAAGACATAACATATTGCTACAGTCAAATAAACAATTAAGAAGGTAGAAAACCGCCATATGGTGTACCTACTGATAGATTTATGGCTTTAAAACACATTTTGAAATTCACAAGCAAAATGAGTAACGCTAGGACTTCAAGACAATAATAGAAAAACTAGAGGAAAACCCCTGGACAAGCCCTGCTTAGCACCAAATAACAGACAGATACAATCAGTGAATAGGTGGTGAACATAGTGGAACATTTAGCAGCTAAAGAGCCAGATATTTCCCTCAGGAGTTGGTAGAGAACAGAAAGAGAACTGAAGGAAAGCCATTATTGGATTTTCAGGTGGCAAGAAACAAAACTTAAATAATATGTCGATGTTGCGTCCACAACTTTCTTTCACTGTTACCGGGTGGTGGCACACATGAAAACACTGAAACTACCGGCAAGACACAGAGCAGTTTTAGCACATTTAGCCAAATACCTAAAAGTCTGTTCTCTAAGGCTTCAAACTGAGGATGAGAAGAAAACATCCCTGGATTAAGGTCACCTGCTCCCTGGCCTTTAAGAGTTTTCCTTTTCCACATTATGCCTTACTATGTCTTCAGCTCCTTTTTACGCATTTCACTCATATGTATACCACCTACTGTCCTATAAGCATAAACCAGCATTCCCTCATGCATTTCGGACTGATCTCATGTAATTTCTTTTCACCCAGGTATCTCCCTTGTTCATCAATATATTCAGCGTTTTAATGAGGTGTCTGGAAACAAGACAGGTGAAATGAGCACTGTTTTATTTTCTGTCTGACAAACTTACTGTTTTTTGAGGTTGCAATGCACTGGAGTGCTGTATGAACACAATACTGAGAAAGAGCCATTATGCTGAATAATGGAATAAACAATGAATAATAGATTAGGTATTACTGAATGCTGTGTCTGTTTCTGACCTGTTCTACCTTTGTATTGATAACCTGAAACACTACCTTGTCAAAGCAGTGACATGTTTGATTGGGTGTCAGTTCCCCTATTTTTGTCCTTGTCATAATAATCATTAATCCCTGGATTAATGTTGTTCTTTACTGACACATGTGAATGATCCTCTATCTTTGAACATTCAAAACCTGATAAGGAAATGTTCAGCTGCCAAATAGGAAGGCAGAGGATCACAGCGTTATTCATGGACTGATTTTTAAGTGGATGAGTGAATTAGTCCATAGTCTATTCAAGTCTTTATACGATGTACAGAATGTGAGCTGAAGCTGAAATTTGATTGTGAAAAAATTCACACTTCACGTTTTTTAACGATAAATTGTCTGAGTCGCTATTTTATACTGAAGTTGCAAAACATTCTGTATATTAAGCTTTTCTGAATGTTACATGTACTTATCGGTACACTTTTTCAACTGCTTGTTCATGCAAGTATCTTATTAGTCAATCACATGGCAGCAACTCAATGCAATTAAGCATGTAGACATGGTCACTTCATAAAATTCAAACCAAGCATTGGAATGGGGAAGAAAAGAGTGGTCTGAGTATTTCAAAAACATTGATGAGCTAATGGGATTTTTTCCACACAATTAGGGTTGTATAAGAGGTCAAAGGAAAATGGCTAGACTGCTTCAAGCTATAACTCAACTAACCACTTCTTACAACTAAAGTATGTAGAAGAATAGCTCTGAAGGCACAAACCATTGCATCCTAAAGCAGAAGGGCAATGGCAGCAAGAGGACTACACTGGATGAAACTCCTGTCAGCTAAGAAGAAGAAACTGAGGCTACAAATCAGACTGGCTCATCAAAATGGTGACAGCTGAAGATCTGCTTCCTCTAATGAGACTCAGTTTCTGTTCGGATGGTATTGTATTGTGCTGTGGAGGACATTTTTTTTGGCACACTCTGGGCCCTTTAGCATCAACTGAGCATTGTTTAAAGGCCACAGCCTATCTGAGAATTCTTGCTGACCATGTTAATCCCACAGCCTCCAGTTTCTAGCAGGATAATGCACCATGTCACAAAGATCAAGTTATTTCAAACTGATTTCTTGAAAATAACAATGAGTTCGTTGTACTCAAATGGTCTCCACAGTCACCAGATCTCAATCCAAAAGAGGAACTCTGGGATATGGTCGAATGGCAGATTCACATCATGGATGTACAGTCAACAAATTTGCAGCAATTGTGTCTATCATATCCTTATAGACCTAGGAGGAATATTTACAGCATCTTGTTCAATCTATATCACAAAGCATGCTTGTGCTTAAAAGGTTTACCTAATACAGTGGACAGTGAGGGCAAGTCTACATGTAAAATATTTAGATTTTGGAGTGTTATTCATGTTAAAGAAAAAAAAAATAGGTATGGACATTGCCATCAGCTTTGTGAAAGTGGTATTTTTCAAGGCTTTTTTCATCCTAATTACCATATAAAGCACCATTGTAAAAGAATACACATAAACAGATATACAAGAGAAACATTATCCTAACCTATGACAGAATCATGTTCTGTCCATAACCACCAAGATTTTGACTATCACATCTCAAAAATTTAGGAACATACATAGATTATCCTGAGTAACCCTAAGGAGCAATGTGCTACTAGAGCTGGTATAACTTAGAAACACTAACGAACAACTAAACCTGGAATCAAAAGCAGTAAGATTTGTGCACGGTGCTTTCCATTTGCAAGTTACTGTTGCTGTCAACACACAAAGCATCACTGGGAAAATGTTTGACATTTCTGACATCTGCTGGTAGCAAAAAAGAAATCTGTTTAGTTCTATCAAAACCAGCAAACTTCAACTCTCATGATTAACTCAGCTACTTTTTATTTTCCCCACTTTATTTAGCTGCTATTCGGAGAAGATCTAAGACTTCTGGAGTGATAATCACGCAATATTTAGTAAACATGCCAGAGGGAAAAAGCACCCCAGATTTCCAGTGTAAACCAATGGCAGTAACTATTGAGAAAGGTGGGTGCTTTAAATTAAACCTGAACACTAAAACATATGCATTTGTGAATGATATTGCTGGTTTGGTTTCAGCAATATCTTTGACATTATGAAACGAAACTCAAATTATAGATTTGACTCCATAACATGTCTTTTAGGAAAATTAGCTGTTTTCAAGACTGTGGTCACAGGAGATCCAAAACCAGATGTGTCATGGAGAAGAGCTAAGGGACCTCTTTCAGATAAGGAAAAATTTCAGACTAAATATGATGAATCAACTGGGGAGCATATATTAGAAGTGAGTGAATAAATTATTCCACATGAAGATATAGTGAGTATTTAGTACTGATACTATTATTTTTTCTCATAACTGTATTTTTGTGTAATTTTTCAGATTCACAAAGTATCTGTTGCAGAAACAGATACATACAAATGCTTGGCTGCAAACGAATATGGAAAAGCTGCCTGCACAACAACATTAACTGTGACTGAGGGTAAGACTTGCCCATGGTGTGCATTTGGCAGAGTGCTCTTGTAGATTTTACCATTTCTTATTATTTAAGCTTACAATGAAAGACAGTGGGAAAAAAAAAGACACTGAAAACTGAAAACGAGTAAAACACTGTAGGTCTAAGGGCCTAGTTCTGTTACTATTGTTATTACATAAATGGTGTAGGACTCAATGTGTACTTAAACGGTATTTATCTAAATAAAACTTGAATTTCCTTTTTTATTTTCAGCTTCAACAAATCCAGCCGATTTCAGAAAATTGCTGAAGAAGAGGTAAGAACTGTAACGTATTAAATTACTATTAATGTACGTAAGGATTAATTTACTTACTGATCCTTTTTTTGACAGTTGAATACATTACATTTAATATTTTCCTGTTATCTTCAGTAAAGTAGAGCGAACAGATGGAGAATCTGATGAAAGGTTCTGGGATGCTATGTTAAAAGCTGACAGGAACGACTATGAGCGCATCTGTTCAGAATTTGGTGTTAAAGACTTAAATTTGATTCTCAAGAAACTTGACGAAAAGAAGAAGGAGAGATCACAAAATAAGAGGAAGGTATAAAAACACTCTCACAGTGGATACACTATGTTAATCTCTAAATTCTTGATATGTCAGTTATAGAGTGCAATTACTATTTGACTCAAGACAGCTGCTGATGAAGTATTCTTTTTGAATATTCACGAAGCTTATACTGTGCATTACAACAATATGTTGATAGTTCAAAGGCAAATATTCTCTTCATTTAGGACCCAAAAATTAAACAGATCAAAAAAATAAATGCTTCTATAAATGTACTAAAATAGTAACAGACAATCCAGGTCAGAGATTTTAATTTGCCAAACCCTGTACTTTGTAAGTAATGTAAGTAATATACAAAGCAGTGAATGAATGAAATATGCTGGAGCTGTGACTTCAAAACAACAACTGAAAAATGTTAATAATTTTGACTTTCATTAAAAATGCATAATATGTGCAAACATAAAGTTCCATAACCCTTGATGAAAGAGTGCTTCCAGCACTGTACTTTACAATTTTTATAGAGGTCACATCATTATATCATATTGCTATTCATCATGACATGAAGGTTCTTTTTTTCTGTGTACCTAGCAGGATGATATAAATCCCTATGATGAAAATGGAACAGAGAAACACAGTGTAAAGAGTGTTGGAAGGACAAAGAATTTCCCTATAAATGGCCTGATGCAAAAGGACACGGAGCTTTGTAAGGGGAATATTCAAGAGGCCAACCTTCGAAATACAGGGCTGCCTCAAATGGATCCTGAAAAGTTCATACTCCCTGCAGAGTTTAAATGTAGGTTTAAAAACCAGCTATGGCTACGCCTGAAAAAAAGACATTCTTCAGACCATAAGTTGCATATCGTTTTTTTTCTACATTTAACTTTAAATAAAATATTGTGCATATACTGTATACTAAAGCTTGTAAAAATGTACTGACTAGAGAAATAAGCAGAGACTAGCCATTATATTTATCCAGTAATCTAACTTTAACAGCCAACACTGAATGTACTGAAGCACAGAATCATGTCCAAATAATTACAGCCTTGCTGTTCCAGTACTAAGTATACAATGTTCTCTACATTTAAATCTCTAATTGAATCGAAGATGACCATTACTGATGATACATATAATATATGAAAAAGAAAATCACGTGAATGCAATATTTAACTTTTTTGCAGTTTCCAAAGTCGACTTTGTGATCAAAATTCAAGAGATTAAAGCCGAAGAAAGGGAGGATGCTTTGTTTGAGTGTGTCCTGACACACCCGCTATCTAACATCACATGGATGGGCAAAGGCAACATCCTGGAGGATGGAGAAAAATATAGTTTAACTATGTCAGACCACAAACTCATTCATAGGCTCCTCATCAAGGACTGCCAGCTGCTGGACAAAGGCATCTACTCTGCTGTGGTTGGCAATATATCCTGCAATGCCTGGTTGGTTGTGGAAGGTATCTCTGTATACCGTTACCTTAACCACTGCCATTATTATTAGTAGTAGTAGTAGTAGTATTATCAGTATTACTGTTAGATAACTAATGATCTTGTACTTTATAACTTTTAAGCTGACATTAATCCTGCACCTGGTGGTGAGAGGAAACCCCGTAAAACTACTGTGGCTCGTGGAGCACGGACTGACATTGAGAAAGTGGCCAAGGAGCAGCAAATAAAAGTACAAGGGGAGATGGAGAAGCTCTTGGCAGGAGTCAATGCAAAACACGCAGCAGGATATAAAACTGACAAACTATCTTTAGAAGAACTGACATTGGAAGAACTGACTTTAATCTTAAGCACAGGTGGAAAACAGAGTCAAGTCCCTGGACCAGGTAAAAACATGTATTCTGACTCTGGCAGTACCCTCTCTGTCCTTTGGACCAAAAACTTAACAAAGTCTATTATCTCCTTAAAGTTAACTCCATTAATATGTCCTATCCATCCTATCAGTCCCACATTCTGTCTTACCCTACACGTCTTACCAAAGCATTTCCACTACCAGCACTGCAGTGACTAGCCAGTGTGGCTAAAACTGTGTTGATGATAATTATTTCAAAAGATTAATGGATTGTCTCATGCCATAGCTGGCTAATACTTGGTTACCCAACTATGAGCCATCTTTTTTTTTTCAGTGGCATTAAGTATGACATAGTTTCATACAGGTACTGGTGCAGGCAGTAAATTAAATAAATCTGACAACAACATTTCTCAGCACAGTGTAGACAAATATTTTTAAAAGCCTTTCGACTTTAAAAATCACCATCTTTTTTTTCTAACTGTATACAATAGGTGAAAACCAAGTCGATTATTCTGAGGAGACTAAGAACGTTATTGGACATGTAACTAAATCACGACATCTAAAGCAAAGTCATAACTCAGAAGCTGGAGTAATTGGTAAGAAACAGTACACATATCCACTCCCTTGTTATAGACAGCTAAGTTTAAGTATTTAAATAAATACTTTGTATTTGACTATTTGATCTTTAATACTGTTTTGTGTTTGTCCAGAGTCAACTGACAAATTAATAGACGTGGACCAGTTTCAAACACTTACCATCAGTCAGCATGAGCTGGGGGAATCTGATACAAACAATAATTCCACTGAGTCTGTCAAACAACAAACGAAAAAAAAGAAAGTCCATTGGAAACAACAAAAAACTGGTAAGGACTGAATGACTGCATGAAAATGTACCATATCTGATTCAAGATTATACCTATGTGTATTGATATAAATATATCTACTATAAAACATAAATATAAATTATATACCACTTTTCTACTCCACTTAAACACTCAAAGCACTTTGTACAATATGCCTTATTCACCTAATCCCACCCATTCATACAGGCACTTTTTTCTACAACTAAGTGTTTTCTACCTAACATTCACACACATTCAAAATCCAATGAAAACATTGGATCGCAACTTTGGGTTCTGTATGTTACCCATAGAGCTGGGCGATATAAGATTTTTTCATATCACGATATGTTTTTTGTCATTTCAGGCGATAACGATATATATCACGATATAAGCCAAATCACTATATTTGTAAGATTTAAATGTGCCATTGCTCACAAGTAAAATGTGAAATAATCAGCAGCTCGTTTTGATTTAAATATTTATTTCCCATAATAAGTTCAACAGGGCAGATGTACTTAAGGAACATGACACTTCAGTTTCAGATAAATAAAGGCAAATATTGACAATTACACAAAAGGTAGCCGCTAAAGCCTTCAAGTTTCAAAACAGAACAAACAAAACAGACTGCTAAATCGTCAATTCCACCTAGAAACAAAATATTAATTCTAAAAAATAAATCTTAGTTTGTTTTACAGAAGAACAGACAAAACTTTTGTCAATATCAAATAAACTGAGAACTAAAATGAAATTCTCAGTCTCTCCTTGTTGTACAGCTTAGCTTTTCAAACT
>VUQR01019508.1:0-12244 GCA_015108515.1 Hemichromis elongatus
CCAGGAGCATGTCAGTGTTTAACCCCCTCCCACGCTGTCACACACACACATATGCACACATGCAGCCATTTTCCTTTATAAAAAAACTGCACAAAGTCACTCAAACATTTTTCTTACCCTTCTTTCTGTCTTGAAACACACATACACAAACCAGGACACTAGTTTAGACAGACACAGACAGCTGGAGCAGGTATTATAAGTACCTTTCCATTCCTTCTCTTTCCCTTGTTATGCCATTACTGAGGATGATAGAGTGGGAGCTGTCGTTTTCAGCCTGTGTGTGTGGCCATGTGTGTGTGTGTGTGTGTGTGTGTTGGGAGGTGTCACAGGCTCGCTGCATATTTGCTTTTGGCTCGCAGAAATCATTTAGTTGCCCGGTCAAAAAGGGCATCTGCCATCCAGCCACTCTCCTTTTCTCTGCAGGAGAGCACTCACAACAGTTTAGAAGGCTGCGGGGTTTCTTCCTCATGACTGCATCCAGCATTTAGGCTGCTCTTGGATATTTAAATACTAGAGTGTTGCAACCGTAGCTCAAAATAAGAAGGTTTAAAATTTTAAGCCTAAACTTGCACTTTCCTGGTGAGTTGGGCTGAGGAGATGCTCAGGCTTTTTTTTTTTTTTTAATCCCCAGCGGTGTTTATGGAAGAAATAGTGATGTGGTCTAGCAAGTGGCAAAACTAGAGTGTCAGCTGCAGTCAATGATTATCTCTCAGTAATCACTGTTCGGTTATATTTCAAAGTAATAAGTCATGCATTTTCTTTGTCCTTTTGTTATATCGGGATGTGTGGGATATATTAATGTTGCAAAGAAGAACACAAATCAACTCTACTCTGCAGGCAATAAATAAATAAATAAATAAAATGAATCTCTCTATATGCATTCACGCTTAAAAAATCAACATGTCCTTGGTGTGTCCTTCAAATCCTTCACTTTAGAACACCCAAATTGTGTTATTTTTTGCAGTTAAAGATTGGCTGAGATAACATAAAATGCTTTGGACCATGATGAAAATGGCAGGCATCTCACATGTATAATAGCTTTATGGGACACGTGATAGTCTGGATGCATGGGGGGCCAAGGTGCCTGCAATAGGGAGAAGTGCTTGGCCAATTTGCAACGTGTTTGTTTATGTGTGTGGATGTAAAAGTAAATATCAGTACACCTTCCTAAACCAAGACTGGCCATAGAACAATGAAACAAGCTCACAGTTGTCTGGGGGGATTAAAAAATGCGCTATGCGTAAAAGAATTAGCGGCGCATATATGATAAGAACGCAGAAACATGGCACTGGACAGATTAGGAATAAGACGCACAGGAGCCAGTGGAGATAATCCCGTTATCTCGTTGGACGTAAAATGCCAATGTGAAGCATCCTCAGAGACCAGGATAAACTGAACATAAACTAATGCTGCGGATATAAGGCAGGAGGAGTGGGGAAATCAATACTGGGAAACTGAGGTAAACACTGTTATTCCTGACCTTAAGGAACATCCACGCAGTTTACCGCAATGTCACTGACGGTCTCAGTACTCCACTCATTGCGATCCCACACACGCGCGCACGCTCCGTGTTCCGTTTGACACCAGTTCGATGTACCCCCCGCTAATGACATTGTTTCACCTTTGAGAATTCCCCATCAGTACAAGAGCGCGTCTCCAATACATAAGAGATTATTGATGAATGGTCGCTGTCAAGTTGAGGAGAAAGGAAGCCGGGGCTCTGCTCATTAAAGGCTCGGGATAACCGGGTGCCTGTGGAGACGCACGCCGGTCATCACCTTTTAACCAGAGCGCATTTAACATTACGCACGACAGGAATGCGCGCGTGTACACACGCAGACACGGACACAAGAGATACACAGATAACCACGAATTAAAAAAGCAAAAATACAACACGACTATAACTCAAAAGACAAAAAGGAAGACAAGCAGACTTACAAAATGACCCTGGGCTCTGATGGCTCCTCTGTGCGACCCATTGTGATATTTCCGTTACTCTGCTTTAACGGAATCCTCAAATGCCGTGGTCGCAGTCCACGTCTCTGCAAATGTACCAAAGGATCACATAGAGAATGAGGAGAATGGCGAAGATGAAGAGCGCTACTAGGATGGCCTTGGTCACCGGAGAGATGAGCGACTGCATGTCAGGAGCAGAGCCGGGCAGAGCGGCGTGGAGCTCCGCGTCCGTCCGTACTCAGTCTGCTATCTCTCTCGCTCTCCTCCTCTCCTCTCCGCCGCTTCGGTGGCAACTGTTGAGGATGGAGCCTGGGGCTTTGCCGTGCGTAAGCACACACATTTATAACCTGACGCGCATGCACACGCACTCCGCCACGCGAATAGCCTCTCTACCGGCGATCCGGGCGCGCAACGCGTGGGGGCTTCCCTTGCTAGAAGCGGCACAGCAGTGGGTTGTATTTCCCCAGATCCACACTCCCTCGCTGCCTGCCGCACATCAGAAAAGACAGCGACAGGTGAGACTGGAGTGATAACACCCGCGCTTCCTGCAAAGAGGACGGCAAAACAACAACAACAACAAAAACACTTGAAATTCACTAATACAATACAATAAAATAAAAACCCGCACAGATGTTTCCAGACACAGAATGGAAAAGTGCTAAGTTGCGCGTCGAGCTGCTGCACTTGTCGGCAAACAGGTTGATTAGTATTCCTCACAGCGCGTGTGAGTGTGCATGCGTATGTGTGTGAGATGGCTGGGGATGACAGGCATCTTATCACGACCCTTCGTACACCCCTTTTTTGGCCAAGCTGTCAGTCGAAGGATTAAAATATAATGCCACATTTTTAATGTCCCCATTTCCACCTGATGCGCGCTTTGTGTGCTATATAAATAAATAAACTTGCCTTATTGCTGTTTTGTTGCATTACTAATCAGACTAGCCTATGAGGCTGGTACCTCTTGCGCATCTTTTGGAGAAGTATTAATCATATAATAAAAAGAAGATGGTCAACAAATGCCGTCAAAAACTCTTGTCACGTATATTCCATCTGGGCTAATTAAGACAAGGTCGTAACTGATAAGGCTAGAGGATATGCGCCTTTCCTCATATAAAATGCAATATATACATGTTTTAACCTATATGACCGATATACGTTAAGAAATCGGGTTTAGCAATTTCACATAAATTGGGAGTCTATTTTATTCAGAAAATAAAAACACTACATGGCAGAAGAGATGACTGCATTAAACTGCTTTTTAATGTGAGCATCAGTTAATAACCCCCGAAGAAGGTCTTGTATTTCTTCATGATATTCCCATCAGATAATAACGGGTACCCACCATTCAAACGATTCAAAGACATTAAATCGCTGAAAAAACGCGCCGTTATTTGAAGTTGCCATTTCCAAAAAAAAGGTTCAAAACAATAATGGGATCAAAGTCTAGAAATAACTGGGCTATTAAGGCATCACTGATGAACATTTAGGCTGCAGAAGTAGGGCACCGAAAGGACATTATCAGCTGCATTATGAGGAGCGCAACGTTCACCTAGAATACCACCGTACACCACTAGATGGCGACAGATTTAAATTTCTATGTTCTGATGATGGTGTATTTGATTATTCCGCACACCATCACTGCACTGTATTCTTGGATAACAATCATGACAGCTAAACGGGCTTAATACGCGAAGGTAAGGAGAAATAAAATTACGTTTTCAATTATTTTCGTATTAAATGTGCACTACACACGCGTATTAATGTTTGTCGTGGTAGAGAACAGGGGGGTTAGCGAACGTTAGCTTCTGAACATTGTGGCCTATTTAGCAGAGTGGCTCAGGAAGCTAAAGCCTGCTATCATTGCTAATAAGTAAGGGAAAGTTATGTTCTCTGCCACATGCGTCGTTTAGTGTGAGCTGAAATTTGCTGTTGAATGCCACATATAAGGAGGTACCGCAGCTATGAAGATGCAGTACCAAATAAATGGTATATCAAGAGATAGAGACCAATGTTTGCAGCAAGATGCTAGTGGCTAGCTCACTAGCTTCTAATAGGCCGTAAATGTTCGCAAAGTAGGTGCGTATATATTGGAACTTCCGCTCTGGACCTTCAAGGTAAATTCTGAAGTAATGCGCGTTACTTTGCAAGGCTGAGAAAAATACGAGTTCGTAAGGTTCAGACGAACTACACAGTTTGTTTTCAGTGAGAGTAATAACTACTTAAAAACCTATGTTTCGGTATTGTTTACTTAAAGCATTTAGTAAGTTTTTAATTTGAAGATGTCGTCGCCTGTCTTCCTGTGTTGTTCTGCTGTTGTTATGAATGTTTTTGAGGAGGTTTGACGAGCGCGGCTAGCTAGCTGCCTACCTAGCAAGCGACTTAACCTAAGTGACACAGTGAGTGTGTTTGCATATGGTACTAAGTGGGTGTCAGTGCGTGTTAAAACCCTGACAGTTATTTACCTGCCCCGCTGTCTCATTGTTCAGTATGTGTTAGGAAAAGCGTCAAGCCTGTAACTAAACGGTCCACAAGTGCTGCGGTGGCTAGCTTTTTGCCATGTTGAGCTCAAGTGATTTTAATGTTAGTCAACTATCTAATCAGATAGTATAATGTAACTCCGAATATAGCCAAAATCGGCGTACAGTAAGATGTACTGTAGTGGCTGATTGAAATAACCTATTCTCGATATTTAGCCGTGTTTGTAAGAAATATACTAAACAACTGGTTTGACGGTTGAGGTTTATCACTGTACATGTACATATACTTACAGTTCTTTTAAAACATTAGAAAATTAAGTTTGATAATATCCTAACTAATACAATTGCATGAAGGCAAAAAAAAAAAAAGGCGGTGTAGGAAGAATTGACTGCATGCGTACCTGTGCACGTCAAAACGCATGCATGTAAACACACAGACGGCGGCATATTTCACATGTTCGCGTGCTCTAAAACAAAAGAGACGCAAAAAAGTACGTCAGCTCTCCTTAATTTAATTTAAGGTCATAAGTCTTAAATGTGTTATTTTTTAAGGTCCTGGTTAGGCCTGTGTGTGTTTTTACTGAGTAAAGACCTGTGGGATCTTAAAAAAACAACAGTCTTCCTACCTGTCCTTAGGTTTCATATGCAAAAATGTTTTCTTAAATTAATGTTGACTTTTCGAATAATTCCTAATAGTAAACTAATGTCTCAATTATAAAAGATACTTAACACAAAAAGCCTAGTTTAAGCAGTGTCTAAAAAACCCACAAGTCACTCATTTTCTTCTGAAATCTATGAAGCTGAAGTCAGCTTAAATTACCAGCAGCGGCCTCAGGGTGTTCTCCTTATAATACTGTTACAAAGATCAGAGTTAGCCGTGAAGCAAAAGGTAAAAGCAAACTCTTTGGAGAGTAGGCTCGTGGTGGTGGTTAAGGAGAGTGAAACCAGACAACAAATATTATTCAGTGGACTAAATAGCGGGTGGAGAAATCCAAACAAGCAGCCTGGAAATGTGTTGCTCCTGCACTGACTGAGGGTTGGATAGAATTACAGAACTGTAAAGTACACCAGTGGCCTTGAAAATCGCTCCAGTCTAGACCTAAGATTTGAGGTATGGCCACTTCTGCACTGTGGTAAGTTTTTGTTGTTGTTTGTTTGTTTTTTTAAACATGTTTTCCTCTTTAAGCATACTTAAGATAGTTTTATATATGCTTTATAAATGGGGCCCTAAAGCTCAATTTGGTGGTTGCCAGGCTTCATACCACCATAGGTGTTTATTTTTATATTTTTTCATATTTATTTTTGGTTCAGTATTGTGGGGACTGAAAAGAGCTGCCATTTGCTCGGTTAAAAATAAGTAACCATGACTTATGGGAAACTCAGTTAAAAGTTACTCACATGCAGCAATTCTAATCTGGGAATAGGCTTAATCCATGTTTGGGAAAGTGAGCCTTCATGGTCACAAAGGGATCTTAGTGGATATAATTATTTCATCCATGATAGTTTGCGGTTGAATTATATCCCTTCTTTCTTTCTTTTTTAAAAATACATCATACTCAATTTATACATTTGTAAGTTTTACAAATGTTTTTGGTAACAGTGTTTATTTGTTTATATTTTATAGACTAAGAGCTACTCTATGTAAGATGAACACTGAGGACAAACTGGAAGGCATGCTGCTGAAGTGCAGCAGCGGAGGAATAGACGGAGGAGGGAGAGTTGGCCTGGGCAGCGGAGGAGGACTGGTGGTGATGACCCTCGGGGAACGATCGCTGGCAAATCACCCACTGCTGGCCGAGGATGACGACGACGAAGACGACGACGAGGACTTGACTCGAAGCTCGCTGGTCACTCACGACCTGGTCCCTCCAGAGCAGCTGATGATGCAGGAGGAGTTGACGAAGAACAGCGGTGGAGGAGAAGAGGAGGGAGGAGCCGAGGTGGGAATGCATTTCCCCCTAAAACTCACGAATAAGTTTCCCTGCTTGCTTCACATGCCAGTGAGTTCATGCTGGTTTAGAAGTAGTTCAGATTTTGATAAGCTCATTTCTGTGAGTACATCTGCAGTCTCCACTTGATCAGAGTGAGTTTGCTTTATGCATTTTATGTTGACCTTAGCCTGACATTGTGGACTGTTCAATGCAATCAGTTCTCTTAACACACAAAAAGTACTGCTAGCTAGACGTATAGCTGCTAATACTGCAAACTACTTTAACGCAAGTTATTTTTAGGTGCCTGAATTTTCTTAAAAATCGATCCGAAATAGGGAGGTCGGATTAGTGTTTTTTTTGTTTGTTTGTTTGTTTTAATGAATGATGGGAATTTAAATTTTATTTATTCTGTCACTTTGAACCCAATTGTTCATATTCAGAACCACTATATTTGTACACTCTGATCTACTGGATCAGAATAAACTTGCAGCAAATGTGAAGTTTAAAAGAGTAATTTTTATTCTAAGAATACAGCATAATGTGGATAACTTGAATTTACCCTCAGGGTCAGGTTTAAAGCATTGCCTCTCCTTTAAGAGCTGGAATTGTATGGTCTCTGTTGTTTGTCTGTAATTATTACAGACAGGTTATTTACAGATAGCTGAAAAGTGGCTACATAAATTTTAAAATGCCAGTCTGAGGATTTGAAAACGCTCTCCCTGGCCACCTGGCAGATGTAATCTCTCAGCCTGTCCTGTGTTGTAAGAGGCTGAGGTTTCCCTCTGGTATTTAGTGCCTGAGGCAACTGTATGGTGAGATGCCCTCACATTGGTTGTTTATGCTCTGCTTGCCCAGTTGTACCTGTCTGACCTGGATAAAGTGCTGGCTGGCTGGGTGGCCCTTAAAGTAGGTCATGTGCAATATTCAGTGTCTAAATGACTACGGTCCTACTTTTACAGTTGAGCATCAAGCAGGAGTTGAAGTTGTCTGAGCCAGCGGCCTATATAAAGAAAGACAAAAAGGCAATCAAGGATCTGACGATGTGTCCCAAGAAGAAAAAAAGGAAGCAGCGATCACCAGCAAAGGTGAATTCCATCTCAGGAATTTATATATTTTTAAAATAACGGGGATAGTTGTGAAAATTCAACAATATGACCATATAGGTGTTCTTTTTGACCCCCTTTGTAGATTCTCAGCATCAATGACGATGGCTCATTGGGCGTACCAAACCCCAAGTGTCACGTGTGTGCTCACTGTAATGCTGCGTTCAGAACGAACTACCATCTACAGAGGCATGTCTTCATTCACACTGGTATGAATCACCCTGGCATGTATGTCAAACATTTTGCTATGAAATTAGATATGTTGACAGTAGGGAATCATTTAGTCATCAATGGAAGCTAAAAACAACTGATTTTCAAATATGTTATGTTAAACTGTAGGTGAGAAGCCGTTTCAGTGCAGCCAGTGTGACATGCGCTTTATACAGAAATATCTTCTCCAGAGACATGAGAAGATCCACACTGGTGAGTCACAAAACACAGTCTGGCAAAATTCTCGGTTTTTATTATAATTATTGTTATGTTAGCCTGAACTTTATTCTTTTTAAACACTTGTCTCTAGGTGAGAAGCCTTTTCGTTGTGATGAGTGTGGGATGAGGTTCATCCAGAAGTACCACATGGAGAGGCACAAAAGGACTCACAGTGGAGAGAAGCCCTACCAATGTGACTACTGTCACCAGGTATTTTTCTTTTGATTGCTTGTAACTTAGTGCGTTTCTAAGCACCAAAATTGTTTAATATTTTAATTAGACAGACATGAAAGGTCTATTTCAAACCTTTAGTTCAGTCATTTTGGTTCAGAAAAAGGAGAATTTATTATTAATATTATTGTTGTTTTTTGGTCTTCTGTTCACTAACTTTTAAAATGAATTTCTCAACCACTTTTCTTTGGGTTAATTCACAATGACACTTTAAATTGAGCTCTGGCTCCTTTTCCCCTTTGGTGTGATTCATTTGTGCAGATGTAAAGATATGTGACAACTGCACTGAGACCCTTTGAAAAAGGTTATCAGTGGGAGGTTGTAGCTGAATGCTTTCTTGTAACTAGGTATGTATGCTTTGCATTCTGGGATGTGGTAGAGTACACAATCTGTAAAATATTGCCCAGATAACTTCAACTCTTAAGCCTCAATTATATCTTTCCATGCAAGCTAAACTTCAGGTGGAGTTCAAAAGGGTATAATACGAATGACTACTTGACCGTCTTGTATAATCACGGCTTTAGGAGTAAATTTTCAGTGTAGTCCACTTGTCCAGACCTTAAAAACCTTTCTGTATTTCTGACCAGTAAGTGGACTGATCATTCTCACATGGTTTGTAGTATCACGTTTTAGTTCATTTGGATCTCCTGTGTGTATGTATTTGAATAGTATGTAGTACAGTGGTTGGCTGTACTATAAAACATGTACAAGTATGTGTGGAAAAAAGGTGGATGAGGCTTGTAAAGTGCTTTGAGTGGTCAGTAAGACTAGAAATACACTATATAAACGCCACCCTATTTCAATAAGATACAGGTAGAGACGGGATGACCTTCTGTCTTTTATTTTGACTCCATGAACTGACAAATCACAAAAGAATGCAAACACTAAAAATTACAATGTAAACTGTCATTGATTGCTTAGTCAGGCTAAAATTCTTTGCTGACATGATAATAATTTGCTTATAAGGATAGGAATGCCTGCTAAACAGTTATTACACAATTTTTTTAGTTGTTCAGCCTTTGTGAATTTGTGCAGAGCCATTAAACTTCTAAATACTGCATTTTAAGAGTCTGATTAAATGGTGGTTTTGGCATTCAGCTGTTTTGCCATGCTAAAAAGACTGTGTTAAAAACACATTTGTGTGAAATGGCTATCACTAGTACTCTTATTATAGGTCTTTATGACTGTAGAGAGTAAACAGGAAGAGTAAAATTGTGAACTTAAATAGCCGTCATATGTACCCATCTATAGATAATTACTGGCTCTAATATTGGGTTTAGGTTCAGCTGTTTGTGTGTACTGGTTAAATAGGATGTCCTGTTCATGAAAGTACAGAAAGTGGAAAGTGCTTTAATAAACTGTGATGTTTTCTTTGTTATTGTTGTTCTACAATATGTATAAAATACCTGCATTGTGTCCTCTTTCTGCAGTACTTTTCCAGAACAGACCGGGTTTTAAAGCACAGAAGAATGTGTCACGAGAACAGAGAGCGAAAGGCTAACAAGACTGCTGGTAAAGTTGGACCTTTACGTGAAGCCGACTCTTTAGCGCCCCCCTTTGTTGCCAAAGAGTGCTCACTGCCCAAGAAAAAGCGCCAAAAGTGTACAGACAAGAGTTCAGGAGCTTCCACTACTGCCCAGACAGAAGGGCACACTTTTGCGGTCGTAGAAAGAGAAGAGAAAGCGGAGCAAAAGGAAAGTCTTTCTCTATATGCCGTGTCCTCCAAAGTCAAACATGAGTACGTGATTGCTGACTACTCTGTGGAACTTCCCGAAGAAACGACTAACCAACACCAAGATAGAGACGTCTCTTCGGAAGAAACAACTTCTCCCAAGCTAGTTTTGAAGAAAGTCCCAAAGCGGAGTCTTAAGCAGTCGGCTGAACAAACTCCTCCGTGCTTGTCCACTTTACCCTCCTTTGAGGAAAATACTAAGGTGACACAGTACACCTTTGAGATCGTGGACAAGCAAGGGCTCTTAGACGTAGAAGCCAGCAGTGAACTCGAGTCAGTTGAAACTCTTCAAGGAGGACAAACGAAACCAGCAGCCAGCAGCACAAACTATGACGACGCGATGCAGTTTCTCAAGAAGAAACGTTACCTTCAAGCTGCAATGGCTAACAACAGCCGGGATTATGGCCTGAACACGAGCAGCATCTCCGCTCAGCCGCCTGCTACACAAACTGTGGTGTCAACAGTCATCGACGAAACTGTCCCCGCCACCATTCTGGATCCCCAACCCATGAACACAGAGATTAAGACTCCTCATGACAAGAATGTTTTGCCTGATGAGGTTCTTCAGACACTGTTGGATCACTACTCCAACAAAGCCAATGGGCAATCAGACATTTCTTTTAGTGTGGCTGACACAGAGGTGACCTCAAGTATATCTATTAATTCCTCCGATGTTTCAGACAGCAGTCCGGTCGAGAGCCTCGGATCATCTAGCGCTCAGGCTCAGCCACCTGCAGAGAAAGTGAGTCTCTTGCAAGAATACTCCAAATTTCTCCAGCAAGCATTGGAGAGGACCAGTCAGAATGACAGCTACCTGACCAGCCAGAGCCTCAGCTTGGTCTCTGAAAACCCCACGTTAGCTGGACAGCCGCTGTTCTCCACAGAGAAACAGTTTCCTTCCCCCAGCAGGTTCAAATCAGGGATGAGCTCTCCACTAAGGTCCACCTTAGAGAAGCCTCACTTCGGGTTGCTGGTCGGGGACTCCCAGCACTCGTTTTCATTTTCAGGCGACGAGACCACCCCTCCCTCTGCAGTGTCCCCAGCTGAGGAGGACTTTCTGGAGCAGGTCTCGCCCTCAAAAAAGACTGATTCTTCGCAAGGGATACTGCAGACTTTTCAAATAAGCTCCTTTGATCAGAACTTCAAATCTCATTTCCAGACATCAAGATCCGCATCCTCCTCACAGTTTACGGTTGCCAACGGACAAGTGAGTGTTCGAGGACACAGCACAGAATTCTCAGAGTTCCCTTTAGTCCGAGTCACTGAGACCAGGTCTCAAATGAACTCATCCCCTGACGTTTCGACCAGTGAATCGTTTGGCTGAACAAATTTGTTCATTTCTGTTCATCATTTCTGTGGCACTTTATCTCGTCTTTCCTGTTTTTTGCCAAATCAAATCCCACTGTAAACAAGGGGTCTGTTTTTTGCTTCTTTGTGTAAAACAGTTATTATTTTTTGTGTCTTTATGTTTTAAACTTCTTAAACAGGAATACTGAAAAATGATAATCATACTATAATTAGCATTTCCCCTTTTGGAAAAAAAAAACACCAAACTTCCTCCAGAATGTACATTATGAGATTAAGCGACCAAAGTGTAATGCAGGAGATTAATATTCTCTTAATTCCATTGCCATTATTTTTAATGTTTGTGTCAATCATTTTGCCTTGCACACTTAACGAAGTCAGACTTGCTGCTTAATGCAATATTTACACTTATTAAAATGTAGTTTGCTTCTATGTACACTTTTTTTTTCCTCCCCTGCATTTTTCGACTGCACTGGGGGATGGGTGGTCCAGAGCTGCAAAAACCTACTGTTATTAGTACTTTTTCCCCCACTAATGCGTTTATTGCATTTAAAGTTCAAAATCTTTCATTGAAATGGGGCCACATAAGTTTGTCCTGCTCCCAAAAATCAGGCCCCCTTCCCCCATGGCACAGTGGTAGATTTCTATTTTATTTTATTTTTATTTTTTTGCTGTAGCTACCTCCCCATTTTATTCGTTTGTTTCTTTGTTTTTTCCAAAAATATAACTTAGAGCTTTCTTTTTTTTTCTTTTTCTTTTTTTTTTTACAGCAGTTAAATTGTCTGCTGATACACACAAAGTTACGTTACCTAATAAGGGTATTTCTGCAGGTGGTGTGTAATGAACGGTACAGGACAGATTTGACTGATTGTGTTTGTGTTACCTGGTATCATGTTCACTATCCATTTTGCAGATTGGGTCTAATTTAAGTAAGACGAATGAAGATGAATTAATGTATTCCCTTTGTGGTTGGATTTCTGGCCACTGATTTTACAAACACGACTAGTGCAGGATAGACTGAGCTGCGCTAAATAGGACCCCCCCCCCCAAAAAAAAAAATGTTTGGGCATCAAACAGCTG
>VUQR01019508.1:18321-37887 GCA_015108515.1 Hemichromis elongatus
CTTATAAAACATTTGCTTAAGAGAGAAATGTTCTCAAATAGAAAATAGAATATTTCAGAAATCGGTCACAAATATGTTTAAAACTAAAAATTATATTGTTATTTAAAACAAACTGTATTCACTTTTATTCACAGATTTGAATCACTCGACTTTAAACCTCTAAAACCTTTTTTCATACAGGAGTGCCGGGGAATAACTGTAATTTGGAAAATTTGAAAATTCATGGATAACAATAATTATTATATTTTAGCTTTGAAAATATATATTTATTTAAAGAGCGTGTGCGTACGGATGGTTTAACCATTATGGGAACTGATTTTTGGCATAGACCTCTCATTGGGTGGCGGTGTAATACATTTGCTAAGCACTGCACCTCCAGCATCTAGTAACTCACCAAGACCAGTATTTTGGTGCATATCGTTTAGGGTGAATCTGGTAGTATGTGATTTTAAAAGTTACGTCCATGTTTTGCAGTGTATGTTTGTGGCACTCGAATAACAGTGTAGTGATTTTTATCAATACTGAAGTGTGCTGTGCCTTTCTAGTTCTAGTGTAAGTCATGCACTGCAATTTATTTTTTAAATAAAGTGTGTAATTTGCAGGAAAAGTTGTTTTACTATTGCACTGTAGTCTTTTATAGAACAGGTAGTTAGTAGTTAATGCTGAATATATAAAGGAACTGACAGTTGTATGGTACACAAAAAAAAAGTAGCTACATTTGTCTCCAAATGCCTAATAATCAGCATCTTTTATGTGGTATGCAATAGTTGTCACCTTTTTTCAATATTAAAATATACAGCTTATTGATTATTGTTGTTTTACATACAGCCTGTAAATATAACACGGTAAATCTCCAGGCTGCAATGGAAACCCTGCCAGCCGGACGGTGGACGGTGTACACCAGTGAGCAGGAAAGAGCTGAGACAGGCCTGTTGAAGGGGGAATCTGATGACACTAATGCAAACACACATGTTCAAGATCTGTTCCATGAAGATGCAAAGGCAAGATGATTAGAGTGTCAGCTCAAATGAAACAATTTGGACTCCTTATTTGTGGGATTATTGCAGGATATGTTGTTGCTGAAGTAAAGCGACTTCAGATCAACCAGTGGTGCTACAGTTGTATTTCTGTGTTTAGGGTTTTCAGCAGTCCAGTCAGCCGTGGTGGAGGATCAAAATATTTGTGTGGGAGCCGGTGCTTTTTGGCACCTGGGATGGAGTCTTCACCACCTGCATGATCAACATCTTTGGGGTGGTTCTGTTCCTGCGTACTGGCTACCTGGTGGTTAGTAAACACTATCATTTACTTTGTGTATTGGAGGTAATTGAACAGCTAATTCACTTTAAACTCTCCCTATGCTCATGTTAGAAAGTAGACAAATTTAAACTGTAATAAAATGTTAAAAGGCTGGATTCTGTTAAATGCAACTGCCACACTAGGGCTTTAAATATGAGTCTAGTAACTGTGCATGGTGGATACACTGAGTGAAAAAGGATTTGCCCACTTCCTGATTTCTCATTTTTGCATATTTGTCACGTTTGAATATTTTAGATGAGACATAATACCTGGGTAAAAATAAATGCAGTTCTTAAGGGTTTTTTCCTCATTGTGATAAAGTAATTTCCCCTAAACCTAATAACTGGTTGTGCCATCCTTGGTAGCAAGAACTGCAATCAACCATTTGTGATAGCTGGCAACTAGTATTTGGCATCCCTAATTCTGCAAAGAAGACTCTTTGCAGAATTATTTTAATTCAGCCGCCCTGAATGGTTTTCAAGCATGAACAGACCTGCTAAAGCATGACTCACCATCACACTCCCACCACTGTGTTTGACTGTTGGTGTGAGGTTGTTTTTATGAAATGCTGTTTTAGTTTTACATCAGATGTAACAGAACTCAAACCGTCCAAAAAGTTCAATTTTCATCTTATCAGTCTGCAGAATATCTTCGCAAAAGTCTTGGCGATCATCAAGATATTTTTTGGTAAACATGAAACGAGCCTTTGTGGAGTTTTTTTCTCGGCTCTTTCATGGATGCCATTTTTAACCCAGTTTTTTCTTATTGTTGAATCATGAACTTTGACCTCGACAGAGGCAAGTGAAGCAGTTCTTTAAATGTTGTTCAGGGTTCTTTTGTGACCTCCTGCATGAGTCATTGAGGCTCTCTTAGACTAATTTTGGTCAGCTGGCCCCTCCCGACACAGTATACCACTGATCCAAATATCCAGATTATCTGTCTTTGTGGATTATTGCTTTGACCGTCGTTCTACAAATTCACGCCATAAGACTTATAGATGTCAGTGACTTTGTTTCTCATCTGTTCTTGAGTTTCTTTATGGCAATGATTATGCCATAATGCTCGGGTTACCACTGTCTATTATTACAATTTCTCTGATGATGTGAAACATTAAGTGTGACAAATATGCAAAAACTCTAAGACATCTAGGAAGAGGGTAAAGAGGGTAGCAGACAAAAGAGTGAAAAAGAAATCACTACTCCCCAACTGTTTTCATTTTTTTTTACTTTATAATGGCTTAGCCTCATGTTTGGCTTTCTGCTTTCAGCTCATCCACATTTTTTTAGCACTGCTTTTAGCTTCACATGTAGTTAAGTATGTGTCATCATGACAATTGATCCAGAACACTGTAATGGCCATGTGTCATCACAGGACACAGCTACGAAGAGACCCGCTGATTGTAATTGCTACATCCGTTTGGCCTTAGCTTGACAGCTAAAATATAGTTTACTGTGTGGAAAACAGGGTTTCTTTTTCAGAGAGAGACGCATCTTATCAGAAAAAAAACAATGTGTTAGTCTGTTGATGGTCCTAATTCACCTGCTGGTCAACCACACCTGTATAGCATCTGTGCATGTGTATTATTTTCTATTAGACAGAAATACAAGGAGGAGAAAAGAGGAATGATAAAAAAAAAAAAAATGTGAGAGAATGGAGAAAAAGTAAAGACAGGATTTATTAAATTAACTGAATACAAACATTATTCTAACATTATCCAGGGGAACACAGGAGTGCTGCTTGGGATGCTTCTCGTCTCCATGGTTGTGTTGGTTGCTTTAGTGACAGTTATGTCGGGAATCGGAGTGTCTGAACACTGTGGTGTTGGGAGTGGAGGAATCTACTCCATGATCTCCACCATCCTAGGAGGCAGGGTCGGGGGCACTGTTGGCCTCCTTTATGTGTTTGGGCAGGTGAGTAACAGAGGTTTTTAATTTGAACGCCGCTATGAATGTCTGTTTGGAGTATTTTATCCCTCAAGAAAATCATGAAATGCACAAACTGAATTTTCCTCCTTCCATCTCGTGTTGCTATTAATGCCTTCTACCACTCTGCAGTGCGTCGCTGGGGCGATGTACATCACAGGGTTCTCCGAGTCGGTGGCGGAACTGCTGGGTCTTCAGACTCAGTGGGCGGTGCGCTGCATGTCAGCAGCCGTGCTGCTCGCCCTGCTTGGAATCAACTTGGCTGGTGTCAAGTGGATTGTCAGACTTCAGCTGCTCCTCCTGGCTGTTCTGGCTGTCTCTACCCTAGACTTTGTCATTGGCACATTCACGCACCTTGACCCAGGTAAGGCTGGGGAAAGAGACCCAACTGTCACTATGAATAGGATGAAAACGAGAAACAAAAAATCCACACTGAAGTTACTGTATCAAAGACGAGAGAGCTAGTCACAGCGTTAAGCTTTTTTCATTTGTGTGAAAATTAGGAGGTTAGGATGGATGCGGGTCAGAAGCAGTTGGAGTGGAGTTGGAAAAAAAAGAGTCTCTTTGGAGGAACACAGCCAGAAGTTTTGGCAGTGACATTAGTACCAAAACTAAATTGATTTATTTGCCCAATTTTTTTTTGCACCCCACCCACCCTGAAAAAAACCCTGAACAAATTATAAAATACATTTTTATGCAAATACAGGAAATACAGTACAGACTAAACATCATATGTTGAGATTAAAATTTATTTGAAAATTTTCAAAAAATTATTAAATAGTTTAATAAATTCTGAATTTTCTGGCAATCATTTAATGATTCGGGCATTAAAGGTTTAGCATTTTAATGCAAAAAACGTCTAGAGCTGAAGCTGTCTTCGACTCTTTAAGTGTTTGAGTATCGGATCTGAATATAACGAGGAGTGTGGGAACCTGTTATGACCTGTTTTAGTCAGTAGGTGTAGCTGTAGTATTAGTTATTTTACTCAGAATACCACTGGAACTCCTCTGTCGATCAACCTGTTTATTTCTTTCACACTTTAGTGCTTAGTTAGTTTGTGAAGTATTTTTCCCTGCTGTTGTATTTTGAGATATTTTATTTTATTGTTGTGAGGTTTTTTTGGGCGTGTGGTGGGGGGGGTATTCTTTTGTTGATCTTTAGGAAGTCCTTCCCCACATTTCCTGTTCTCACTGATTATCAACTTCCTGCCAAGTAGGAAGAAAAAAAGTGTTTCAGGAGTCAAATCAGTCTGTGAACAACACATTTCACACATGACACAAGAGTTCTCACCGTATGTGACGGAAAAAACAAGTACACACGATAAAACATTCATATATATGTGTAACATTTTTTAAGAAAAACAAAGAGATTCCCTTACCTGTCTTGTTAGTTTTTGTTGGATTTAGCTCGACTACTTCAGGTGTAATTAAAACCAGACTGACTACTGTTCCACAGCTCCCAACTCCCAGTCTTGTTTAAAGCACACTTGGTAGACACCAGTTTTCAGCCCTGAAGATCTGTACAACCAACCATAATGACCACTCCAGATTTTTCCAATTAAGAGCAGCTTTGTGTGTGTTTTGGTGACCTAATGGTTGGCAGAGGACCAGCAGGTCTCCATGCTAGCTGAAACAGCCCAGATTAGCATGAACTCACTGAACACTGAGACACATCCTGGAGGAAAAGAGCCACCGCCAAAAGCATGTGGTCATAGTTTGATAACATGTCCCCAGTTTTCACACGCCATTGTATATCTCTATCACAGCTTAGGCATGTCTGGTTAACCACATATTCCATCAAAATTCACTTTCTATAGACATGATTGCTAGCATGTTTGGCAGATATTGCCTTTTTAAACACTGAAATCAGTATTTTTTTTTCCACTTTGTCATGATCAGAAAGGCTCAGTTTAGAGCTCACGGATTTTCAATCAGCAGAAAATTATCATAGTTGGTTTTAATTATGTCTTGCCCCTGTAATGTTTCAGTAACTTGTATCCCCAGAAACAAAAATCACAGATAGTCTTGGCTTTAACCGTCCCATGTTAATTCTTATTAATCATGAAGATGAATTTAAGAGTGTTTCCATCTATATCTATCTATGTATCTATGTATATGAACGCTCACTTAAAAACCTGGTTTTCCCTTTCACTAAGATGTCAAAGAAGTGGAGTATAGCGAGTCCTTTTTGCAGGACTCTAAGGGCTGGAGTTAAAATTAAAGTGTTGCATAACTGCAGCATGTAACACAGTCCCAGATAGTTCACAAGTCTGTAAGCACAGTGAATTATTTTGACAGTAATGCCGCCCATGTATTGTCTCTGCAACCAAACAGTTTAACCACAAACCCTTCTGATTGTGGTGCATCGTTGAATTACACTTTGACACGCCTCGCCCTGTCCCTACACTTGAAGTCTATTCCCCACAGAAAAGGAAGCCATAATGTGCTCCTTGGGTCTGGGGTTTAGGGTGTTAACCAGACTCACCCACATTTTTGGAAAATGACAAAGAGAGAGAGCCGGAACTGAGATCTGAAGCCTGCTGCTACTCCAGAGACCGCCACATCATCTCTCCCTGTGATCCTTACTATAATATATAGTTCTCGATTATCCCAGCAGGACCTGCTCCACCTCTGTAAACTCACAGCCTGGCCTATGCACCATGCACAGCAATTTATGTAAGTTAGTGTGGGAGTGTAAGAGGTCATTCAGACTGAGGGAGAGGCCTCCGATGTTCACGTAATCTGACTACTCATTCAGAGGCATGTTGTAAACTTGCTCAATAAGAATCAGTAAACTGGAATGAAGACATTCTTGCCTTAACTCGAGCTGGAAACATAGTAAGTAGGCTTATAAAGCAGTGCCATGAAGAACCTTCCTCAGTACAAAGTGGGCATCTCTACACAATCTTATGGATCAAATTGAAGACGTGTCAGTACAAGTGTCTTCTAGCTGTATATGGAAAAGGATCATCAGCCGAGTGGGAGTTACCTTCTGATTCAGTATTATATAAGAACCACTTAAATGGGATTTACAAATGTAATCTTTCTTTGATGAATAAACATTAGAGGTAATATTGGTTGCTTCTTGCATGCTGCAAACATTATAAAGCAGGCTCCACATAAAGCAAGCAATCAAGTTTGTCAGTTAATTATGGTAATTAGATTACGTTACCTATTTGGAAACTGGAAAGGCTCCTGGATATAATATTTGTGCATTATTGTGGATATCTATAGTAAAAATTTCCTTCATAACCATTTTATTATTAGGTTTACAATACAATGCTAAAGTCTTGAGTCACCTCTTATGGATAAATAGATGGATGGTCTTGAATAATAGTTCTTCAGGTTTCCTAAAGGACTTTTAGAGTTGTTTTTTAGACATTGCATTGCTTTTTCACTCATATTTAATCTAGTCCTTGTACTTGACCATTTTCAGAAGAATGATTTATCATGGACTTATGAATCATTCTAGCATAAAAAGGCTCAAATGATGAAATACACCGATGCAGGATTTGAGAGATGCATCTGGCCTTTCAACTGATCCATCTACCGTTAACTGAAACCTCGTAGAAAATGGTTTCAGTCGAAGGGCAGCTGTGAAGAAGTCATTTTTAAGGAAAAAGAAATAGGGAAGAAAGGCTAAAGTATGCAAAATTCCACAAGAACTGGACTTATGTGTGAAACTTTAATTCAAATTTGAAATCTTTGGTTGAAATCATTATCAGTATGTATGGAGGAGGTCAGGAGAGATGAACAACAGTGTGAGTCTATAGCCGTCTGTAAATCACAGAGGAGGCTCTGTCATAGTTTGGGTCTCTCTTGTAGATATATATTACATGTTTGCAGAAAAGTACCATCAGATTTTGATCCACCTTCTGTAAAGCTTCTGCTTGGGAACTTCATTTTTCAACATGACAATGATCTCAAACACACTGCCAATGCAATGAGCCATGAAAGTAGTACACATTGGTTTTAAAGGGGTTTCTGGATCTTGTCCGAAGTGTTATGATGCTGTAGTTTGTAAAATGAGGTCTAGTTTGCAACAGGGCCCCAACACAAATCTTTGCCAGCCTATCGTTGTTATTATTCCTAGAGAAAATGAGGGGACAATTTGCAGTGAAACGTAGTGCATATACAGATTTTTGTATTAAAGTGTAATGAATACGTGAATGCTCCAAAATAAGTACTTAGGGGGTTTAGCCGTGAGAGCTGGCAGAGTTGAGCCCACTTGGATGTTGGAGTGTGATGTTGTAATATGGGTGGGGTGCACATGATGCAGAGTTTGACACTGGCTGCCCTAGATTTGTTAGATCATGATTATTTGGATAGAGGGCGATCCTAGTGGGTCACAAAGTGAACGGGAGTTTGAGCTTTTTTGACCTCTTTAAATGCATATGCTAGAGACCATGCAAAGAGCTTGAACAGAGAGTCTATCCAGGCCTTTTCTTTTGGCTTTTTGTAAAACAAAAGAAAAAAAATGAGCATTCTTTCTCTCTCTCTCTCTCTCCTTCTCTCTCTCTCTCTCTCTCTCCCTCCCTCCCTCCATGTGTCTCTCCCTTTCTCGCTCTTTCCTCCCGCTCTCTGTCTCCCTCTCTTGCTCACTTTCATTCTTTCTCCCAAACTTGGAAGCTGCTGAGCTTCTGAAAAGGGTGGTAACTTCCTTTTGGATAAACATGTCATTAATCTGAGAGAACACATTCTTTCCCATCACAAGATAACCAAGGGGGAAATGTCCGGTTTTGTAACATAGGCGGGTCCTTCAGACTGTGTAGTTTGAATGGCCCCCTTCACACATTCAGCAAACTGACCTGACCTTGAGCCATCCTGTCATGTCTTTAGACTGTAAATTTGAAAGGTGTCACCGGCTGTTGTTGCCATTTATTTTGACTGAAATAGACTTTGCAGAATTTATTTACTCTGCGTTTTATTGCTGACTATGATGCAGATGTTGTTGAGTTATGGAAGGCTCTACTGACTATGCAGATGTAATGCTGTACTTTTCAAACAGCTGGTACATAGTACTGTATGTTTTTTCTTTTCTATGTGCTGTGATTTCTTATACAGTTGATCTAATTTTCTCCACAAAGCATAGCATAAAAGGCCAAGAAAAGGCCAAATATGGTGACTGCTTATTAATCTAAGAACACATTATTGATCAATTACTGAGCGTGATGTGTTTTAAAATGATAAAGTAACTGCAGGCCCTATGTAGCAACTAACAACTTTTTAAGACCGGACTAAACTGCAACATTTCTTGGATTTTTTTAATAGGAAATAAGAAATAGAAACATTATTTTTATTATAAATTCTTAAAACACAAAATGTATTGATAAGCCATGTTAAAGAAGCAAATGCTTTTCTTCATCTTTATTTTTTAAACCAGTTTATTCCCTTGTGCACTAGAGAAACAACCATCATTGTCCCAGGTTGAACTGCTATGTCTCCCTTCATGAACTGATTTCAAACAGATGAATATTACATAAGATATGAAGTGAAGTATTCTTGTTATGAGTCATTTACAGTCTGGGATTGTGTGTTTGTTGCCTAATATAGTGATACGTAAGTAAAAGCCTAACAGAGAGCTTACCTTTCGTGTCTAAAGAAAGACCTGAAACTAATTTTCATACCTCTAGCTAATGGAGTTTGCATAGTTTCTTCCTCCTTTATCATCATTTAATGTTCATAACTGTTTACTCAGTGAAGAAATGCTGGTAATTCTTACATGCCTTTCTGTATTGATGTGCTTTACATGGGTTTGTCTCCACTTTTAGCGCATGGCTTCATTGGTTATTCACCTGGGCTACTCAGCAGCAACACTATGCCAGATTACAGCACCGGAGAAAACTTCTTTACAGTATTCGGGGTTTTCTTCCCTGCTGCTACAGGTGAGTAGATCCTCACCAACTTCTTTTAGATTTCTGTATTTCAAAAAAAAAAGAAAGTCCCCAAATAGGAAAGGTGTGCAAACATTCAAATCTTGTTTTACATTCTTTGCTTCATATGCAGTGTAAAAATAAAGTTTGCATTGACAAGCACCTTGTATATGTTTTTGTGGTTCGCACATCTTTGTGTGTGTTGTAGGGGTTATGGCCGGCTTCAACATGAGCTCAGACCTTCAGCGACCTGAGCACAACATCCCTGTGGGAACACTCGCAGCTGTCTTCACCTCGTACGACAACACCCCAAATCCACTAAAACATACACATATCTGTCAAGCAGTATTTACCCTCATGAGTTCTTGTTTTTTTGCATATTTTGCAAATTCACATTTAAATGTTTCAGATCATGAAACAAATATAATATAAAAATATATATAATCTGGGTAAATATAAATGCAGCTCAATCCTATCTGCCCTGTGTGAAAAAGTAATTTCCCCCTAAACCTAATAGTTGGTTGGGCCGCCCTTAGTAGCAATAACTGCACCAAGCATTTGTGAAAACTGGCAATGAGTCTTTGATATCACTGCGGAGGAATTGTGTCCCACTCTCTTTTGCCGAACTGCTTTGATTCAACAACATTGGAGGGTTTTTGGGTATGAAAGGATCTTATGAGGTCATGTCAAAGCATTTTAATTGGATATAAGTGAGAACTTTGGGTAGACCTCTGCACAACTTTAATTTTTGTCTTATGAGACATTGAGAGGTGGACTTGCTGGTGTGTTTTTGTCCTGCTGCCTAACACAAGTGTGTGTGCGCTCTAGTGCACGAACTGACAAACTGATAGCTGGACATTTTCCTTCAGGATTTTCTGGATCGATTAATCATAGATTGATCAATTATAGGTCCTGAAACAACAAAGCAGTCCCAGACCATTACACTACCACCACCGTGTTTGGCTGTTGGTCATGGGAAAGGGGAGTCAAACCTTCCAAAATATTATGTTTTTGTTTCATCAGTCCACAGAAAAGTTTCTCCAAAGTCTTGAGGATCATGATTTTTGACAAATGTGAGACAAGCCTTTATGTTCTATTTAATCAATAGTTGTTTGCTTATTATTGAATCATAAACACTGACCATAACTGAGGCAAATGAGGCCTGGGGTTTTTTAGATGTTGTTCTAGGTTCTGTTATGACCACCTGGATGAGTCGTTGATCTCAGAGTAACTGAAGTAGGTATGCCTCTCCTGGGAAGGTTCGCCACCATTCTCAGTTTTCTACAGCTGTGGATAACGGCTCTCTCCGTGGTTCACCGGAGAACCAATGCCTTAGAAAATGGCTTTGTAACTCTTTCTGAAAGAACAGATATCGCTGACTTTGTTTCTCATTTGTTCTTGAGTTCCTTTAGCTCGTGGCCTTATGTGTTGCTTTTTGAGATCTTTTAATCTACTTCGTTTTGACTAATGCAATTTATTTTAGCTTCTCAAAATTGCGTTTAATCACAGGTAATTCATGATTTAATGGGGGGGTACAATAATTTTTTGCACGGGTTTTCCTCTTAATAAATGAAATCATCATTTCAAAACTGCATTTTGTATTTACTTGGATTATCACAATAGTAAAATTTACACACCAAAGCACGCAATACTTCAACTTTCACTATGACTACAGTGATTGTACATTAAGAAATAGAAAGTCGGTGGATTGATTTTTCAGAAAGGTTTATTCCTGTAAGTTTATATTTTACTCTTGTGGTTTTCACGGTACACTGAGTGGGTTTTTCTTTTTCATTCACTGGAAAAAAAAAAAAAAGTAACCCACTCTTAAAGCACATCGCTGTCAGGCATTCACTTGTCGTGACTTAATTCTCCTATTAACAAGCAGAAAGAAACAGTTGTTAGTAATTCTGTGCTGTACTTCTGGTGACCCACAGGTGGTTCCTGTATCTGGTCTTTGTCTTTCTCCTGGGGGCCATCTGCACCAGAGAAGCTCTACGCTATGACTTCTTGATAGCTGAAAAGGTAAACTCCTCTCTTTGTTTCCATTCGGCTTTGTGATTGGTGGGGGGGGCGTTCCAACAAAAGGGGAGAGGTAAGGGGACTTCCCATGGTGGCTCACTATGTTAGTGGAGTGGTTGGTTTGGGTTCTGACTATATAATACTGTATAGCAACATAGGGGTTATATTCATATGTGGAAAAATTGATCAATTTTAGAGTGTAATTTTTTGGGGGTGGGGGTGAAGGGGCTGGGGGCAATAATTTTCAAAAGATGGGGGAGTTTCCCACTGTGTCGTCTAGTCTATCAACCATAAGGGCTTCGAAACTGGGAAGACCGCTTGCTATGGTACTAAAAGATTTATATTGCCTAATGTATAAAATATGCAGCTTAATATTTCAGGTTTTTCATGTTGGGCATGCAGACCCCCCTGTTTAGCACCTCTTTTTCTACAGAACCACTCTTGACTTCCCTGTCTTAATAACATGTGTTTCGCCAAAGTCTCCACTATACAGCTAATGGGCCTTCGATGCCTTGTGCACTGCACACTTCTTAAAAATTGGTCATATACAATGTTTTGTTTTAAGGACAGGGAATGAGGAACTAATGTATGAATAGTGCTGCCCAGCTCCAAACAAACAAACTTACCATTTGTCTTTTAGCATATGTATACATTCAGCATAGCATTACTGCAAAATGGTAAAAAAAAAAATCTCAAATTAATTTTAAAATGATCTCACATGAGTGAGACGGGGTAATAAAATACGACCATTAGATGTTGCTTTAACCAACCGCTGCAAGTCCTTGACTTGACCATCAGTGGTGATTTCTCATTGTTTTTATAAGGGGCTAGCTGTAGCGGAACTGGATTGGGTGTAGCTGTTGTGAGCTCTCATCCCCACCCCATCCTTTTTCACCCTCTGTTTGTTTTCCTTCTTCCTCCAGGTCTCCTTGGTGGGTTTCCTCTTTCTGCTGGGCCTCTACATCTCCTCCCTGGCTTCCTGCATGGGCGGCCTGTATGGAGCACCCAGGATCCTTCAGTGCATCGCCCAGGAGAGGGTCATTCCCTGTCTGGCCTTTCTGGGAAGAGGGGTGGGTGGATAGAGCAATGAAGGGAGGAATGTGTGAACTGAAAACTATTAGTGAGAGTTTCTTTGATGTCAATTGATATTACTGAGATGTATTCATCAAGTACCAAATTCATTTACATACAGAATAACGTCCAATACTATAACAACTAGAACTGATGTTTGCCATACTTGGAATGAAACAAAAATCACCTAAAAGACTCATTATTAAAAGATGATTTATGAGCCTAAGGATGGATTTTCAGTGTCTGTGTGCATGTCGTTAGGGAGGATAAACTCGAGAGTAGCTTGAAGTCAGTATAACTAATCAAAGATTCATTTCTGCGTGCTAGTGGATTAAAAAAGATATCTGCAGACTGAATTAAAATGAGATAGGGCATCATCATTCTGTATATCTTCACACTGCATGTAGACACAAAATGACTATGAATAAGTTTCACTCAGTAAAATTCCCCTATAACTGAACTATAACATATGGCATTTTGACTGTAGTACTCTGTAATTGCATGCTTACTGTATTATTCAGTTGATCAAATGCAACTTATATAGAGTTTGGGATTGAAGTTGGTTTCTCTGATTGCCCAAAGTAACACACACAAACATTGTAAATTAATAAATATGCTTAGTCTGGCTCTAAAGGGCGCTGATGTGTACGGATTCAGAAGGACACGGTCACAGGTCTGCCTAATTATAGAGCAAGCACTCCACAGAAGTGAGTGGACTGACTTTATTGCAGCAAAGCGTAACGACACATTGCTGCAAAACACATGCACACGTAGTCACGTTAACAACCTGACCCCTTCCACCCCAGTTTTCCTCAGACTTCCCTGGATGGCAGCAGTATCTGACCTCTCTCAGCAGGCTGGAATGAGGCCCTAGACATCTTGGCCCAAATCAAAGCCCCAGAACAAACGCAGGAAGGGAGACGGGCAGGGCCCTGCTCCGCTGTATGCTCTGGAGGCCCTCCAGCACACAGTAGTGCTCCTTAAACAGTGAGATAGGACCTGGGAAATAAAAGCAAACTAGTTAATAAACCACATGTTAAAGCAATTTTTCCATTTTGAGAAAAGTGATTATTGTTGAGGGCATGGTTTTTATTAAAATTACTATATTCAGTTCATTTAACTGTGAATGCTGAACACTATTTAAGTTGTTAACACACATATATATTCTTTATTTGCCGTATGTGATGAATTTAATCAAATCTAATGCAGGCATACTCATGGAAAAATAACACCAGAACCTTCCTAAAAGTCGGAATAGCTTTCTCATGGGCGTCACAACTATCTCATGTCAGGCTGGCCAGAAGAAGTCAAGATGAAGTCATAGGAAGATTTTGTGTAATGGATTTTTTTTTTTTTTTTTTATTCAATACGACCCACATTTTTTAAGCTATAAAGCTTACATTTGTCAGCAATACGAATAAGTAATTATCTGATTGTTACTTGCTGGTAAATCAGCAAGTAATAGGACCTTTTGAAAACTCAGTGAACAACAACAGGAAAAGATCACTCATCAAGGTTTTATTTAACTCAGATTCAGCTTTATGTTCATTTTCATTGTGTCTCTGTTCCTCTGGATTAGTGTTTTTCCCCTTTGCTCACAACTAATATCCATTTTACTTGGGTTAGCTGTGGCAAATGTAAGAAAATCCCAGGAAGAACAAGACAGTCCTCTTTGCCACACAAAATGTGTTGAGTTAGAGGCACACAGCATGTGTATTTGGTACACAGTAACAGGAATAGCTAATATTGTGTGACCTTTTCTCCCTGACAGAAAGGCCCAAACAAGACCCCGGTGGCGGCTATCTTTCTGACAAGTCTGGTGACGATGGCCTTCATTTTCATCGGCCAAGTTAATGTGCTGGCGCCCATCGTCACCATCAACTTCATGCTCACTTACAGCTTTGTCGACTACTCCTACTTCAGCATGGCCATGACCTGCCAAGATAAGAGGGACATCCCCATATTGGGCAAAAGAAACCAACGCAGGTCCACCAGGCACAGCGGCACATCACTTATTCAAGCCAATCTTCCAAACTATGGAAGTGATGGCGGGAGTCCTCAGAGTAAAGGCACCCTGTTGGAATTCACGAGGGACATGGATCAGATATTTCCACCCGCGTCAAATGTGGACTCTGGAGCTGAGAAGACTTCCTGCATGCAAGAGCTGAGCAACACATCCAAGAGCAGAAAGGCTACTGCTAAGCAGAAGCTAATGGACAGCTTTGGTTTGGACTCAAACACCAATGTTTCCTCAGAAGAGAAAGAAGAAGGGACGAGTTCTGCTCCACTAGAAGAGGAAGACCAGGGACCGGGTGGAGGCGGAGAGCTCAAGGCTGGAAAGGAGCCTGAAATCAAAGACTATACAAATGTTGGTCTTGTTGAGCAGGATTTGCCTGCTGAGACTCACAATTACAGCACAGGTGATCAGATTTACCCGTCAAACATTAGAACAGATCATGGTGTATACTGTATCATGGAAGCTAGTTGTACTTGTTTGACCCTTTCTTACATCTTTTAGGCACTGGAGGTAAAGCAGAAGACCAAAGCTTTGAAATCCAACCCATGCACAATTCCTTCTATGCAAAGTTTTGTAACCGCTGGATCGCTCTCATTGGGGTATGTCAGACATTAGTTCTTGTACATTATTTTAATTTTGTTCTCATGACTTTCTTGTTATTTTTGGAATAATGTGAACATATGCTTTGTTATCTTTCAGGCATTGAGCTCCATATTGATTATGTTTGTTATTCAGTGGGTTTACGCTTTAACAAACATAATATTTGCCTTGCTGCTTTTCTTCTACATCGGGAAAACAAGTCCTGGACTACCGAGAGGTGATCTCCATGTGTATATTTTCTTTATAGAAGAACTAAGCGGATTCATGATAAATTCATCGCTACTTAATCTTTGTACCTGATCTTGAAACTTCGGATATTAAAGTGCTTTTTCTGAGCACTTCATAGAATAAAATGATAAAATATTGTATATTTAAATGTATTATTAAAAAACAAACATGAATACAAACACAATAAGTCATATGAGGAAAAAAAGTACAAAAAGAACAAAAGACACCAAAATGGAAAAAAAAGGATTTTATCCTCATACCTGATGGCAGTCGGGGTGACAATGCTAGCATGTAGACGTCTGTGTGTTCCTCTGGGGACATACTTCCTTAGATATCACTGACCCGCCATCAGACCGCTCAGGCTAAATGATGCTAGAGGCAACATAATGTTCTTCACACCTTCTCCCGAGTCTTTCACATCTGTCACATGTGCTAAGGCAGAATTTGCTCTCACTATGAAAAACACAAGGCTCAACTGGTGGATCTGCCAATTCTGGTATTCTATGGCAAATGCTAATTGGGCTCCAGAGAGCCAGAGTCTAAGCACAGGCTACACTAGAGGATGTCGTGCCCTCAGGCCACCCTTATAAAGTCTCTTTCTGATTGTTTAGTCAAAGACATTCACACTAATGGCCTGCTGGAGGTCATTTTGTAGGGCTCTGACAGTGCTCATCTTGTACAAAGAACCACGTACCAGTCCTACAGATTGGTCAAGGATGTTTCTTGTCTTCTGAAACCTTCATGCTCTTGCGACTGTGCTGGGAGACACAATGAGCCTTCTGCCGATGTCAAGTATTGGTGTGCCATCCTGGTGGCTGGTCCAGGTGTCACCTCATGCTCTCAATAGTGACAAAAAAAAACTCTGCGGTGCTCCTCCTATTAATTTCATTAACACCAAAGCAGCTGAAACCGATTAACAACACCCTCTTAACTGATACTTAACTGATACGATCAATATCCCAGAAGTTTAGCGCACTTGATGCTATACTTTTTTTTTTAACAATAGTAAGAATAAGCTGATTTAAAGAGAACCAAAAAACTTTTCTTGTATCTTGAGTTGTTTAAGTATGCCTTTAAAATATTTTTAAAAAATATTCCAAAGGTGTAGTGTTATTTAAAGACTTAAGTCACTCTTTAAAGGAAGTGAAGCACTGAAATAATTTCCATTTATCTAAATTAAAAGCAGTCTATAAGTAATGTGTTGCACAATTTAACATGCTGATCCTGTGTTTATTTAATTATTGATTTTTGGATTGTGTGTTGTTCTGTGATTTACTTTTATTTTATTACGTGCAACCAAATCCTTGCTAAACTGCAACCTCACATTTACGGATTTAGATTTGGTTACCGTACCATATGCCGTTACGTGACCCAGTAGCATAGTCGGCTGGGAGGTTCACTTGCAGCCTCTTTGCCTGGCAGCTGTTGTGGCTTAGGATTTCTTGAATAGCTGGATGTGACACCCTGCATCTGTGCAATAAACTCACCACATCAGTACGTGCCTTAGCCGTCTGACTCACGACATTTTTGAACACGAGCGTCAAACAAGTGTCAGGTCAAGTTAAGTGTCAGACATTTGTTCCACAAATGGAGATGGTGCCAATGCCACAGTGCACTTCCTGCATTTCTGTAGTGGTAGAGCTTCAGATACTCATGGCAGAAAAAGGTGTAAAATTCAAGTAACATTGAATGCAATATTATTACAGCAGAAAATTATGTATTTCGTCTTGGCAGAAACATAACGGTCTGGATTTTGATTTATCTGCAGGAACTGCAGCTCAGTTCAGCTTTTTCATGTGGTTCAAATCAACAATGAGTAGCATTTGCAGGTATTTATGGTTTTATTTTTGCACTGAAAAATCTTACATCAGCAATGTCTATGAAATAATGAAGTCAATTTGAGTTTTATATGTAAGTTTAATTTGCATTTCTCCTGACAAGAGTTATATCTATGGCTGAATCATAATCCAACAGTACTTTTATTATAAAATCACAATGAAATCCCAAACCTTATAAGTTTTAAACTGTAAATGGTGCTGATTTCAGTTTTTGATTATTTCCTACATCGTTAAACCTGAAATAAATTTCTCTGTGTATTCTTGTCTTTCAGGAGGAAAAGATTGCCCCAGGATGAGATCGTAGTGACGCCGTCTTTGTCCGGGACTCTGGGGCTACAAACCAAGCAGCTGACGGAGGAAAATGCTGACTTTGCCTCTCGTCACCGCTATCATCAATCGTCGTTCATCAGGGCAGACAACATGGTCCAACCACCATTTCACTGACTGAATTAAACACTGCCACAGTCATGCGTCGCAGCTGACAGCCTGAACACCACATTTTCTGCCTCAAACGGTGTCTCATGTTGCACTACGGGCAGAATACTGCTCACATGTTAAGAATCTCAGTGGCTCGAATTGTTTTCCTGTGGTGGTTTAAGGAAATCAAATCTTTGCACAAAGGTTATGTGGAAGAATAAGATACATCAGAGACAAGCAATAGCTACAATGTGCAAGTTTTCATGTGAACAGACAAATGCAGAGATTTATCATTTTCTCTTAATATAAACTTCAACTTTAACTCTTTAATTTTCAACTGTCTTTTTTTTTTTTTTGCTCTTCCATTATTATAAAATGACCTTTTAGGATACAAAAAAATAAAACATAGAGTATAGTTTATAGATGAGATGATTTTTTTGTTACAGCTTTTGGAATAATCATATTAATGGAAAAGTAACCTGTGGACCACTAACCTGTCCAGTTAGTGGTCCACAGGTTGACGAGGATGATTTATAAAACTGATCCACAATCAGTTTATTGAGTCTGTTGGTGTCACGAGCTCTGATGCTGCTGCTAATCCAGCAGAGCACAGCAAAGAACTTTACACTCACCAAAGCTCATTGATAAAAAATCTCCATCGTTTTGCTGCACACATTGATGGATGTATAAAAAAATGCAAAAGTCTTTTATAAATGCCGGTCTATTTCCAGTCACACCTAAAGCTAATTTCAGCTGCTCCCTTCTCATAAGGGATTGCCACACTGATTAACTCCACATGTTTTGATTTCATAGCTTTAACCTGGATTGTCTTCTTGACACAATCACAAATGGGATCAACATCAGATGCATGTATCCTATCTGGACAAAAGTACTGGACCACTTACATGTTATACCTGCAGGATCAACCCATCCCACAAAGCTCTCAGTGCACAGTTTTCATGCTGATGTTAATGCCGGAGGAGGTAAGGCGTTGGCGACTTTCATGCACTTCACACCTCAGAATGAAGTAAACCCGCTCTAACCTTGCATGGTTTATTTGGTGTGAATTAAATGCATGCTAATTGTTTTTTGGGGTTTTTTTGTTTCAGTTACAAGTATGATTTGCAACTATCACAAAGTTCAAGAGTCAGTGTTCGAGCAAAGCTGTGAAAACCACTTCCTCTTATCCTGTTTCTGTGAAAGCAACAGCCCGCCAGCAGGCACACAAGTCTGTAAACCTACTGATTACTGATTTTCTTATCACTGGGCTGAGCTGTAGAGGGGTGGTGTGCTTTGCGTCTCTGCAGTGACTAAGAAGACACCCTGTGTGGTTGGAAAAGTTAGTATGTGACTTTCAGTTGAGGTACAATGGCTTGAAATGTGAGCAGCGGGAATTAAATAGATGCTGGGGACGGGACTGAACTCCACTCACTTTTGGACCTAAGAGGATGTTTGGGCTTTGTGTCATGCAGGAATGAGATTAGAGCAAAATGTCTGCAGAAGATGGAAAAAATACTAATAATGTGGTTTGTAATTTAATGCACTTTCACCAATCTTTCATTTCTTTGTTTGCTTTGTTTGCACCAACCACCAAAGTCACTGAAGCAAAAGTTCCCACAATGTGTGTTTTGCACAGCACTGTTTCGAGAGGCTGATTATTTTTACAATCAGTTAAGTGTCAAGAAAAATGTTTGCAACTGCACAATAGTACATATTAATTACAGCACATTTACTTTCCCTTGGAATAAAATGTGCTATAAATGATGTTTGTCACCTACAGAGTTATCTATTATTCTACCCATAACACGCACCCCAATTCCCCCAGATGTCCCTTTGATCCCAACCAGAGCGCACGAACATCTGCCTGGTAGTTCAGTCTGGCTCCACCTGAAATAGAAATATTTTAATGTCTGGAAAAGTGAAACGTGCTGTGGATATGTATATACAAGCTCATTCTGCAGCTTGGCAATGACTACAAACATACAGTCTGAGTCACAAAAGAGTAACTATGCAGTAAACATGAAGACCAATGATTCTTGCAGCAGATGGACTGACCTACAGAGATCCCCATGATTTTGTCACTTTTTTAACCTGCTGTGACGTGACTGCAGTAACAGAAAAGGAAAAAATCTTTTTACTTCACTCCCAACTGGAAAGCTAGCATATGAGGGTTTTAAATGATGAAAAGCAAAGTTCTGTGGGGAAATAAATCTAAAGGTACGAACTAAAAAAAAAAAAAAAAAAACTAAAAAAAAAAAAAAAAAAAAGATGGAAACTTTTGTG
>VUQR01019508.1:37907-52420 GCA_015108515.1 Hemichromis elongatus
AGGAAAAAAAGGTTTTAAAAAAAAAAAAAAAAAAAAATTTGAAAAAAAAAAAAAAAAGGTTAAAAAAAAAAAAAAAAAAAATAATACTTTAAAAAGGAGAGAAAGAGATGGGTATCTTTGTGGTTAAGACTCTTTATAACAACAGAAGTGATTTTTACAACTATAGCCTGTGATTACAGGTTATTATCAGCAGGTAATGATAGGCTACCGTAAGACTCGGAGTAGAGGGATTATTCGGTGATGTGAGTAACTAACATCTCTTAAAAACTTCACGTCTTTTGTGGCTTGAAAAGGAAAATATTTATGGGCAAAGCTTCCGACACCTGCAGACAGCCCAGGCGCTACTGGGCTCAGTAACGGGACTCTCAGTGTGTGTGTGTGTGTGTGCGGGGAGGAGGAGGAGCCCGGGCTGAGATAACAGGCTGCTGCCTCGGCTCTGTTATCTTCCGCTCCCCGCCGTCTAAGCTGCGGATCTCCTCCGGACCTTCACCAGGATTTATTCATTTCCCATTAAAACTTCCCTAAACGCCGAAGCGCTCCTCCCATGGTGTCCCCGGGAGACTCCCCGGCATTTACTCGACTTCACGGAAACTATCGGCGACCGTTTTGGGGGGTCTTGAAAAAATCATGGAAACGTGGTTTTTGAATCACGTCCTCGGTTTGTCTCTTCTGGTCCTCCATCTGGGTCTGCCGGGGCCCCTCCGGGCTGGGACCCCCAGCAACAACAGCACGAATGCGGTAACGGCAGGACTGGATGAGTCGGCGGCCACGGATGAAGTCAGAAGCATGGAAAACAGTGCAACTTCAAATTCATACTCCAGCGAGACTTTAACACCATCACAGAGAAAGCTCCTGCTCAGGCACGCTGCACAAACTCACGCTGCTACTGCTGGAAACTTCGGTAAGAGCTCCGAGTGTGAGGCCTGCAGTGGCAAGTGCTGCACAATGTTAGAAAATATCTCCTTTTCATTTCGGCCTGTTGAGGTGAGGTAACATAAAAGGATCCATAAAAGTTCATTTGAAGTCCTCCAGTATTTTTTTTGTAAGTTACTGGTCTTGTATTATCCACAAGTATGAGTTTAAAAGATGAATGTCTAAACACAAAGTTTCCGTTTCGGTTATTTGTGACTATTTTGTTTATTGTTTTATTGTTGAAAATGAAATATTAACACGAGTGCTTGGTTTTATCATGCGTGTGTGCCAGATCTAGCCAGCTGTGCACTATTCTAGCTATATGCCTCACTATAAATGTCCCAAAGCCTATTTTATAATCCCTTACTGAAATGCATTTTTTGTAACATTAACACTTTTACGCACATGCAAGTTAGACGCTTTTCCCACTTTAAAAATGGTATTTCGTGAAATTTTGTTTATAAAGGCTACAAGAATTAGTTTTTTAAGCTGCTTTGCCAACTGTAAACAGAGCTGAAGCAAAGTATATCCACTGACTGATCTTATAACGGTTGAAAAACAAAAACTATTTTACCACAGTACAACCACTAGTTCAAAACCCAATGATCTTGATATTAGTGTTATCAGGATTGAGGACCTAAAGCTAACAGTTTGGGTGTTTTTGTGAGTTTGGAACATTTCTGGTTAAAACTGTGGTAACTATGTATGAAAACAGTCTAACTCATCAGCTAAGCTGTGCTTAAAAACAGAAGCTCATATTCCACTCCTGGAGCTCCAATGCTTCACACTGTTACACGACTTCAAGCCTCACCACTGTAGGTAAACAGAGTATTTGCCGTCAACTGTGACAGCTTTAAAAATTGACGAGATTATCAGAACAGATGCATTTACTCACTCGTCACATCTTATCTGCATTCTGACTTGATGTAATACTACAGGTGCCAGCTTCCTGTTTAACAGGAGGTGTTGAAAGCCCTGATTCATTATCTTATACCCACCTGGACCCGAGCACCCGTTGGTTAAACTGTTGTATGAGACTCATTTATGCTGCAGTATAAAACATTCATATTCATGTGGTTGTGTTTGGATGGGAATGAGAGCAGGAGTGTGATTCTTTTTGCTTGGCAGAGATGTTACTAATACAGAGGAACCTGTAGTTGAAGTATTTAGAGCATTGGATGCAAGACAAGGAGGGAATTCACATCCTAAGCACTCCATGGCGACCTTCAAAAGTTTGGATGAAAGAACTGGATTTTGGGTCCGATTTCCTGTGCACAAAGCCAAATATCATCCATCGTACTATGAGAAGAAAAGCATGTCTCATAAAATTCCCAAACTATTTCGATACTGACTCAAGCAATAAAAGATAGAGAAAGGACTTTAACTTCTGATGTTTCTGCTTTGCAGAGCCGATAACAGTCTTATCCTTAAATGAAGGGTTTAAGCATAACGCTGCTGTGCTGGAAGAACATTACTTTTCTACCACAGCTGGTTTAAGCTACACTCCTGCGGGAAAAAGGAGGGTTTTGATGCTGGGGTATATGAGAAAATAATATTTAATATCAAGTTACATAACACAGCCAGTATCAAGCATAATAATGTACCATAAAACATCCAGTAGTGGCCGAACTGATAACTATGTTATTTTATTTTGATAGTTTTGCTGCTCAAAGTATATTTTTAAAGCCTTTAAACCTTAACAAACTTTCAACTTTACTACTAGAAATGCAAATTTTAGTTAATTACTATATAAAATACAATATAAATGTACAAAGTAAGAATCAGGAACTACACACTATCTAATAAACACTTAAAAGATTTGTCTCCATGGTAGCAGTATACCTCAAATGTTGCACACATGCTTCTTTGAATTTTTAGATATTTTTAATTATTATATCATTAAAATTCTTGATTCTCAAAGTTGCACACAGTTTCATTTTGCAGTAGGAATCAAGTTTAGGATTTTCACAGATGCTGCAAAGGAAAGAAGAGGCTGAAATGAATCACTCTCCTCACTTAATGTTTATTCAATGACCCTAGCAAGATCATCTTGGCTGCCCTCTTTGCCCTGCATAATGAGTATAAGCCAGTCTATTCAAAGCACTGCTGTGGTGTCGTATGAGGGTGTTTAATATGCAAAATGCATTGCATTTGCTTGAATTAATATGCGAGCCAGAGAGCTTCTGAAGTGGAACAGATGTTAAAAGACTGCAGTTACAACTGTGTTAACAGTTAAGAGATAGATAGTAGTAGGATCTGGGAGTGTCTGTCACTTGCTGCCAACAACACGTTCCTGTCTGAGTTTTGTTGCCCAGACAGTATCCAGAGAGAGAAAATGAAATAATAGAGACACATGCGGAGGAAGTGAGAGAGAGAAAATAGAGTCTGGTGGCCCAGTTCCCCCCTTAGACTCCCAGTGGACTGGCTGTTTAGCTGTTGAACCCTCCCTTTCATTGGTACTGGATGTTGTCTGCTGGTGGCACTGACACTCATCTGAAGAGTGGTGTTGTTCCAGTTCAGGACACCAGCCAGATAAGCTGTAAGACAGCACTGCACCAAGATAGGCAAAAAAAGACCTCTCTCACTCTTTATCCCTCTTTAGGGAGGGAGACTCTTTAGGGAGAAAAAAACCCCACCTGCGTGCTGCATAAATGCTCCCAAAATAGGCAATCCTTTGAGTGTATTTTCTGCAAGGGAAACAAAGGTTTAACCACTGCCAACCAGCAGGCAAAGTCAGTGACAAACATGGAAACCCAGTTCAGCCGTCAGCCCTCGTGTGCTAGATGTGTAAATAGGTAACCGAATGCTGAAATGTTTGACATGTGTTTAACATCAATTATTTACACGTGGCGAGAGGTTATCTTGGATTTTTTGCAAACTGTAACCTTGCGAGCATGATTCAAGCTGGAGACTTTGCTGGATGTCATCCTGCATGCTCTCTGCTGGACGTGCCAGGGAAAAAAAAGTGTTTAAAACAACGGACGCTACTTTAAAAGTCATTCTCTTCCCCTTTAGTGGTAGTGTTTGGGGAGTTTATATGACTTAACAGTTTTGACACAGACTAAAAAAGACTCTGAATGTGAGCACACACCCAGATCCACTGTGACAGCTCTCTGCCAGTTCCTTGTGCTCACTCAGCTTTAGGAAGGAAATGGCTGATTCCCAACAGAGACAGTCCCCACCATATTTAGGACTTCAAGCCATTGTTAGAGTAGACAAGCTGGCTGCCAGTTGTTCTCCACCCAAAATCATGGCCCATGCTGCAAGCGAAATTCTGACAGCGTTTTGTCACTGACTATAGACTGTACAGGCAAGACACAGATAACACCCTCTGTTGGAGGTAAAGTACAACATGTAGGTGAGTATAGCAAGAGGCACACTCCTTTGAGTCTAGTGATGAAGGATGCTGGTATATAAAAAAGCAGAAACAAAAGATTGCCTAATTTTTAGGTGAGTGCAGCAGTGCACAGCCAAAATACACGAAATTACCAGCTGTATACGGTAGAAAAGGAGAAATCCAGTGCATAATTATTTCTCAGAGAGGCGGGGTATGTGGCACAATGGAGTTTACTTTGTCCAGTGACTACCAGATCATTTAAGGCTGGGATGTCAAACGTATTTTACATGGTGGGCCACATACGGCCCAGAAATTTCAATAGTTGTTGGTGAAAAAATAAATTTATGTGATTTAATTATTCTAATTTTAATGCTAATAATTAATTACTTTGTTGTTGTAAAATGGCCATGTAATAGGTCTCTAAGTAGGAAAAGCTGTCATGTTTATGCCCTCTCTCGTGTTTTTAAATCTCACTTGGTGGCCAAACTGGACTCATTCTGGCCCCCAGGCCTTATATTTGACACCCCTGATTTAAAGTAACATTTTTATGTGCTTTAATTGGCCGACTGCTTTCATGATAGAAAATCTTTAAAAGTGTTCATAACTGATTCTAGAGTGGATGATTTTATATTGGTGAATATTTACTAATGTAATTTTTTTGTTTATTCCTAGGCACAGACCAGACACAGTCCATAACAGAAACAAGCAGTGGGTCTATAGAGACTAAAAATCCACTGTCTACTGAGCCACTTACCTCCAACTTTGTAACTGCCACTGAGGCCAGCAGCAGCAGCAACAGTAATAGCAACAGCAGGGACCTGAAGGACATGACTTACACAGACAAGATGCCAGGTATTTCTTTTGTTGTGTCAGAGGAGGATAGGACCCAGGTGTTTACAGAGGAGGGCCACCTACTCCAAGACAACCCAAACACTAGTCTCCAAATGGGGGATGCCACAGCCTCCCACACAGACGTCCTCGCCGACAGCACCTACACTACCACCAGCCGAGCTGGGGAAAGGGCCTTGCTGTCTGTTACCTACTCCTCCAGCAACAGCACCTCATCTGCCTTTACAGAAGACTCTAATTCCCGTCAGCCTCCTTCCACTTGGGGTATTTCTCCTAAGTCGACACAGACTGAGAACTACACCCACAGTGCCCCGTCCACGGGGATTACTGGAAGGGACGTGACCGACTCATTCGAAGGGGTGTTTTCAGAGACTGGGAGCCCAGCAGGATCCAGTGCAACCCAGAGTTTTACTGGACACCCCAATGACACCCAACAACAGCACAGATGGACGTCAGAGGGGCCGTCTGACTCAACGTCATCTATCAGGGTGACAGAGCCCAGCACTGATCAATCTCAAGTGTCATTTTCCTCTACACCTCCTTTCACCTCCCCTGCGGGAGGTCCTACCAACATTTCAGTAACAGAGCAGGGCTTGGGCTCTAGTTCTGGAGCTTCTACGGAGTTTTCAACTGGAGACCACAGTTCCAGCACTCAGAGTGGCACTGAGGGGCTTTCATCCCAGACCATAGAGGGAAATACTGACTTGGGTCTGACTGCAGTGCCCTCTACTGTCAGTAGTAGTACGTCTGAAACCAATCAGTCTCTGACAGATATGCCACCACTGGGTACGAATGTCTTCCTCACCACCTCACCTGCCACTGTTACAGAAAGGTATGCTAAAAAAAATAGAATATTGATGAATTTTTAAAGTCTATAACTTTAAAGAAGTCTTTAAGTGTCTGGAACATTCACAAGCTTACATCAGTGGCTCTAGTGCCCCCTGCTGGCATGTCAGCCTTCACTTCTGTGAATCCATTGTAAAAAACAAACAGTGATTCTAATTTGTTCCACTCTGTTTTTTGTCAGGGCACTTGATTTCAGTTGACTTGAGGTTTATTTTTTCTCTTTGTCAGATCACAGCCAACAGAAGAAAACCCTACCATATCCACTGCTTTCAGCACCATCACAACCACAACCTCCACCGAGGCTATTACCACACCTCCTCTTGTTCCAACTTCATCCACAAGGTTGACTAGCACCATGACTAGCTCTCCTCTACAATCCCCTACCAGTGCCACTGTCCCATACAGTTCGCCCTCCACCATAGCCTCTACCCTGGCAGCGCAGCCGACCCAACGTGCGGCACCCAGGCACACTGAGGGCCCTGTGACTGGGATGTCTGACCCCACTAATGTCACCACCCTGCAGATCGAAACAAGCACGGGAACTCACAGAGACACCACAGCTCACAGTCAGTCCATCACTACAACCTACACCCACAGTACCCCAACCAAGAGTACGGAAGCTCTGCACACCACTAGGAATCAGACAGACAGAGGTCCTACAGAGCTGGTGGTCACAACATCGCCCCCTGATTTTCAGCACACCAGTCCACCTCCACCACCACTTCCAAGTGAGTTAGTCAGCTTCTTTCTCTTCAAATGATGGGACTTATTATTCAGTTTTGCAAAGAAGAAATGTGTGTTCGTCTTGTTTTTGTTTGAGTTGCTCTTCATATTTGCATGTTTTCGTCTTGACTATAACTAATAGAGGATTGTGCAATAACATCAGGTCAACTGGAAGAACATTTACCTCAGCGTTACATGATCTTATTACAATATTATTACTATTGAGAATGAACTACACTGAGAATCACAAGTTATAATCGTCCCCAAACGCTGTGCTTCCTGATCATGAAAGTGACTAATAATCCGAGTAGATGGCATCAGCTGATTTCTTGCATTTTGCAATAAAGCAAAAATGAGTTCAACCTTAATTTATTGACAGATTAATTTACTGAGAAGCAGTTTTTACTTTTCTGTGGGGCAGTTTGAGGATTGCAGCAGTTCTAAGCAATAAAATAAGTACCGCTGACATAATAATGATGAATACACATGTGCACAACTTGGAGTCTTCTTCACAATGAGATGGTGTTAAACTGATTTGTTCTCTCTTGTCTCAAGAATTTGCTGATGCATTTTCAAGTGATGCACTTGTGTGAAATGCTTTTAACATGCAGCTCCCAGTGAATGGGTCTGGTATTCTGCACTGATCTTTCTTTCTGATTGGATGAATTCAGTACTTGGAACAATGAATCTTTTACAGAAACAGAAAAATATGGAATTTAGATGTACAGGTCTCAAAAAAACATCTATCAAATCTAACAGACTTTGCATTACAGTGTTAAAACTGCACATAGGAGTCAAACTAAAGCTTTTTTAAGGATGCTGTTTTTCCCGAATGATGCTAAAACACTCTATCTTCTCATAAATTTTAGGAAACCCCTGTGTATCAAACCCTTGTAACAATGGAGGGATGTGTATGGGCAGTAAACCGGATGAATTTAAGTGTAGCTGTCAGCAAGGATGGACGGGACGAACCTGCAACCAGGGTGAGCTTTTTTGCTCAACAGTTTAAAAACAATATTGGTACTATGTGTGTTTTTCCATGTTTTGTCTTTTAAAATACAAAATGCATGAAATGTTGTATCAATAGAGAGTGTGATAAAGGTGTAAAAGTTTGAAGTCCTTTCTAAAGATAATATTGTTACACCTGTGGGTTTAGATATTGATGAGTGCAAGCAAGACCTATGCCCCACTGGCTCGACGTGCGTTAACACGAATGGCTCATTCAGCTGTGAATGCCCGATGGGCTTTGACCTTGAAGACGGACGCACGTGTAGCCGAGGTAATACATAAAAGTACATTAAAGTTTGTTTTTTTTCTCCAGTCAGACTTATTTTCTCAGAGGCCTTGGATTTTTCTAATTCACACTTTTCCCCCCCTTAATAGCCAAGACGTTTCTTGGCATTTTCACTAGCAACGGATTGCTACGTAACTCTGATATAGAAAGAGAGATCATCAAGCTGGTGAGAGGCAGTTCGCATCACTGCATATTCTGTGCTTCACTACGCTTATGTGCATTATATCTTATACATGCTCCTGTTTTTCTCTTTCCTGCAGCTCAATGTTTCACTCTCTGTCATCCGAGGCTACAGGCGCTCAACAGTGACCAAGGAGTACGTTTTTGCATTGAATTTCTGTACATTTTCTGTATTTTTGATATATATTTTAAAAACCCAATTAAAGAAAGTGGTTGGAATTATCATCAGTAACCTTAGAAAAACAAATCTTTGAATTACAATCCCCTAAGGTAATGTTTCCAATGCTTTTTCATAATTCTACTTCAAAGATCTGCATTTTTGGCATTTCTTCTTCTTGTTTTGCTAATGCTAAAACTTACCTAGTTAATAGGAATCTCTCTCATTCATTAAAAAGTTGTTTTCTTGTTGCTTATAACCAAAAAATTTTCCATATTGACCTCAGATCTCCTCGGAGAGAGAAGGATGGTGTTCATATCCGTAACATGTTTTCCATCTCCACTAATGTGACAACCACCGAGGTCAACAACAGCATCCAGATGTCTCTTAACAACTGCAGCTCTGCATTAGCCCACTGCCATGTGGTCCTGAAATACAAGCTCACTTACCAAGGTGAGTGTGGTAGCCAGAAATCTCAGTGTGAATCATTAGCTGTGTTTGTTTTAATCGATCAAATCATTTTTCCTACTAAAATGGTAAATGGTCTGTATTTATATAGCGCTTTTACTAGTCCCTAAGGGCCCCAAAGCGCTTTACATTTACAGTCATCCACCCATTCACACACACATTCACACACTGGTGATGGCAAGCTACATTGTAGCCACAGCTGCCCTGGGGCGCACTGATATTGTACACTTTATTTAGGGCAGTTTCGTTTACCTAAAAAGAAAGGATAATCCTTTGTTTCTTCCTGGAGGAGACTTAACTGTCAGAAATAAGTCTGAGATGTTTAAGTAGTTGTTAATATAACTACAACCACCAGAGGGCAGCGTTTAGCCATAAAACATTTAGTGAAATGTGGCGTGACATATTTGTAAAAAGCTTTGCACATTTATTAGTCAGAAACTTGAAAGCATTATGTAGCTGCTGTACTTCACAACATGATGCTCCCACTAATCATTTAATCATATCACAGGACACTGGTGCTGTGCCTCTAAATGCTAAAATATACAGTACAGGCTCTGCATGTCAAAATTATTCATTTTTCACTGAAACAAAGGGGAACTATTAAGAAAAATGATGTTTTATGATCAAATTTTTATAGCTAAGATTAATTCTGTACCATACTGTGTTCCAGTGAAAAGTCTTTGTCTGGCTCAGAAAGATCAGTGTGATACAGAGCGCTCCAGCTGCATGGACACCAGTGGTACCGCATACTGCCAGTGCCATGAGGGATACTACAAACACAATCCTGACGATTTGTCCTGCTTAGGTAAACGCTTCTCTGTTTACATGTTGTTACATGTGCATTTTTGTGTGAGTTACCAATCTGAGAGAAGTTAAATCACAAAGTTAATATCTTTCCAATAATAATAATAATAATGTCTTTCCAAGTTTCCCATAAAATTTGACTGCTAAGTTATATGAGAATTTGACAGAGGCCACCAAAAATGATTAAAACAGTACCGGTCAGGCCTTTGAAACCTTTTGCCAAACTGTGTTGTTTCAAGTCACTGAACAAAATGTCTTGTTTCAGAATGTGGAGACGGCTACAAGCTAGAAAACGGCACCTGTGTCCCGTAAGTTTGCTGCTTTTTTTTTCTTGTCACTACTGTTTCCTGAAAATATTCAAGGCAACTGAGGCTTCCATTTCTGATTTTCAGGTGCAAGTTTGGTTTTGGAGGATTCAACTGTGGAAACTGTAAGTGAAGCCCACCAATCGTATTTATCTTAAACAGAATTTTTTTTATCTCTTTAAGTGTGCTAAATGTCTTAGGTGTATTTTTTTTCCTATTTTTAAAGTGTAATAAGAATAATATTTAAGGTGTTTCTATTTGAAATTGCAGTTTACAAGCTGATTGCAGTGGTAGTGTCATCTGCAGGGGGCGCCCTGCTCCTCATCCTTATCATCGCTCTCATTGTCACTTGCTGCAAGTAAGTTTGCTATGTTGTTAGCATAGGTTTGCTATTTAATTCAGCAAAGTAAATGTAATGAGTATTGCCTGATAATATTATTTAGCGTTATAAACACAATCTGTATGTAAAAGATGGACATAAGATTCAAGATTCTTTATTTGTCACATGCATAGTCATACAGGTACAACATGCAGTGAAATGTAAACAACAAACTCCTCGACTGTGCAAAGGGATAGGGGGAAGCAGAACATTAGATATTATATACATGAATTAAATAAGAATAGAAAACAATCTGAATATTTACATACATAATGTGAAGGTGCCTTAAAATGGCACTCTTTCAAATGATGAATAGGAGGCAAGGCCTCCTAGTGCAAAAGGTCTGTAGAAGGCAAATGTTCTTTCTGTTAAATTTATAACCTCAGCAGCTAAATTCTTGATTCTTTATGGGGAGATTCACATGTTTCAAGTCTTTAATACAACATGATGTTTGCTGGCATTTGGAGTAAAAGGAACAAAATGTAGGGAGTACTATATCCCCATCTCAAAACATCTCAGTTAAAAAAGAAAAAAAAAAGGAAAAATATTTGCAGATGAAATACTCTAGTAGAGACTTCAGAACATGAGTTTGGTAGTTCACCGCATCATGGTGGCTACATACATCTTTTGTATACAGGCTATATTTATAAAAAAAAATTTTTTAAAAACCCCTCAAGTTAAATTTTTTTTTTCAATGTTGCATCTTTCAGGAAAGACAAAAATGACATCAATAAGATCATCTTTAAAAGTGGAGACTTGCAGATGTCCCCGTACGCAGACTTCCCTAAAAATAACCGGATATCCATGGAGTGGGGGAGAGAGACAATAGAGATGCAAGAGAACGGCAGCACAAAAAACCTGCTGCAGATGACTGATATCTACTACTCTGTAAGGGAACATGTCATTCCTCGCTTCTCCCACGTCTCTGTCTCTCTATGTGTGTGTGGTTTATGATAAAGTCCTGTTTTTTTCCCCCCCTCTGTTATTTCCCTCAGCCTGCCTTGCGTAACTCAGACCTGGAGAGAAATGGCCTGTACCCCTTCCCGGGTCTCCCAGGCTCTCGCCATTCATGCATCTACCCAGCCCAGTGGAACCCATCTTTCATCAGTGATGATTCAAGGAGAAGAGACTACTTCTGAGGGTGCCACCGTGAACACACAAACTATTAGAAACGTATCGATTTTTCATACTAACAGTTGGGATGTGTCTGGATGGGTTTCCTGTCACTGTGCGCAAACCCTATTTGACCATGTGCATTCAGGGCTGCACACTAAATTTGTGCATGTGTGTGTGTATGAACGTGCACATTTTTGCAAGTAAAATGTGTAAACGTTTCAGTGTTTTTGCATGTTTTGGCCTATTCACGCTAACACGTGCGTTTTTCACCGTGCTGATGTTGTATTTAATGTGTTTTTCCTGCCTTACGTACAGCCAGCAATACTAATTCGCTCCAGTGTGTAGGTTGGTGATCCATTACAGTTAACGTCATGTCTGCTTCTCTTACTGCCAGAGTTATGTTGTTGCTGGCTGGTAATGCATTGCAACTTTGCTTGAAAAAATTTGCTTAATGATAAATGAAAGCACTATGTTCCCATTGTGCTCACAGAAATGGGGAAAAACACAATAAATGTATCCTTTGGAAGGGTAAACCACAAATAAAATGTAGCAAACAGACATGCGAAACCACAGATAACGTAGTTTCTGTAAGTGAAAGTTTAACATGTGTGTGCCAATGCTGTGATCTTCTTACATAAAGTATTGATTCAACATGACAACAGCGAACCACTGAAGGGTGAACAAGGTTTAGCTTCATGCCAATAGAAACGTAGGAATGACTTTGTAGTCTGTTGTCAGCATTTATTTATTCCTTGTATGTCCAAATCAATGACATGTAGCGTAACATCTCGTACATACACACTGACTTTAGAGGGATAAACCTGTGGCTTTAAATAAGTATGTGCGTGTATGTGTGTGTGTGTGTATGTTAAAGAATGAAAGTGTGAGAGGAATAATCTGTATACCAGGATCGTTACTGTTGTTAAATATTTGAATGTAAAGATGTATCATAATTAGCAATTTCTCTCGTGGATTATTATTTTTATTTGAATATTTTCTAACTTGGTGTTGATTCTGGCGTTTTAGTCAGATGAGCTTATTTAAATAAAAATATTGTAAAGCATTTTGTCTGGGACTCCATTCTTTAAACCTTTAAATCCTATATGTTTGCCTTTGATATTATTTAACTATCACAGGGTATAATTTTATTTCTTATGCTGCCAAAAAGTAATGAACATTGCTTTTTTTTGGTACAATATTGTGCCACGAACCAAGAAGTTAACAACTTAACCTTGAAAGAATTGGCATGAGTGGAAATTCAATATTAAAACAGTACATTTACAATTGGCTGGATAGAGTCATGCATACACTCATGTTTTAAAGTCACTGTTCTGTTATTTGCATGAAACTTTTTGGTCCTTAGACCTTTATCATGTAAATCAAGTTTTACATACTCATTATGGGCATAAATGTCATGATACTTTGGGCCTTTCAAGAATTTCTCTGGGCTGTTCTTTTTCTGGCGTGACATGAATGTGCAGTTTGTATGTTTAATGACTTTAAAAGCAATCACCTGGTGCACAAATTTGAGTTTACTTTGGATTTTCTCTAACCTACATGAATATAAAAGTGTATATACATGTATAAGCTTAAATAAATACTTACACTAATGTAAATATTTTAATAAGCTGTGCTGAAGGTTTTAGAATTTCTTTAAACTTGACAAGGCCAGGGCCTCTTTACTTCTCATTAGTGATCATGATTGACTACTGCTAATAGTTTATATTTGCAAGCATCCAAGGAACTCTAACAAGGAAGAACTAACGGGAGAAGTGTAGATTTACACAAGTTGGGAAGGTGTCTCAGAGCCGTTTCTAAACAACTGTAAATTCCAAGATAATCAGTTACAACAACTGTACATAAATACGAGTGTTTTCAATGCGTCACCACTTTGCCAAGTTCTGGAAGGCCCAAACTGTCACCCTCAAGTGATTTTCACAAACCACCAAGATGGGAAAACCAATGTCGCTGTCCACAGCAAAGTGAGTTTTCAATCACCATGACCAAGAAGGAAGCCCTTTCTTCAAAACCAAGACTTTCAAATTTGACTGAAACGGCTGAAAATGGTGTCAAACCAGATACTTTTGATGACACCACCCTGGCCCCCAGTAACAACGTCAGGAATCTTGGAGTCATTTTTGACCAGAATACAGTACGTCCTTCACTGTGTATATTAAACAAATATGTAGGACTGCTTTATTCCATTTCTACGGTGGCCCTGAAGTGCAAACCACAAAAACAAATCACAAAACCGTACATTTGTGCAGTATCTCAAAAATTAGAAACATCCTGAATTAGAGTGATGCTAAAAAACTAGTCCATGCATTTATTAGTAAGTAAGTAAAATGTATTTACATTTTTTTTTTACAGATAAAAATCACAAAGTGCTTCACAATACAAAGAATTAAATACAGCATATAACAATGTAAAACACTAAAATACAACATTTAAAAACAACAAATTAGTTTAAAGCTTGTCTATATCAAAAAGACTTCTAAGCTAGACTGCTATGATTCATTATTATCGGGCTCTTCTAAAAACTCCTTAAAAAGCCTTACACAGTACACACAGGGTACTGGAAAGAGAATATATTTCTCCGAGTTTTCAGACAGTAGGCTACTGGGGGGAGCTACCATAAGAGCTATGAGTTATAAGATATAATCCAAGTCGTAACATTGCTGTATGGAGCTGCAGATTTGGTTGCAGGTTAGTACTGGCAGTGTTGCCATGCCAGCTGACTGTATTTCATCATCAGCCTGTGTTGTTCTTTATAAATCAAAATTACCAAAGTTTACCATAAGGCAGCACTTACACTACACTGTGCGGTCTAGCTAATTTCTCTCATTACTTATCCTATCTGCCAGCTCCACGTTATGAATAGAGTGTAAATCACCCCATGAAACGGCTGTGCCATGTTTAATGCTGGGATGTGCAGCTCTGGTTCTCAAGGCTCCTGTCCTCCCGGTTTCAGATGTTTCCATACTTCAACACAGCTGATTTAAAGAATCATTTACAGACTTGTGCACAACTAGGTGTTTGGGGATTATTTGATTTGATTTGGCTATGTTGGTATAGGTAACATCTAAAACATGCATGATAGGGGTCCATGAGGGCCAGAATTTGACATCCCTGACTTCTAGTCA
>VUQR01019509.1:0-14532 GCA_015108515.1 Hemichromis elongatus
CACAACATGGTTGTAAGGTCTGCATGAATGTTTCACACTGGGCAGAGACACTGGCCTCTACACACTGACCCAGTGGACACATGAAGCACAACAAATCAGAAAACTACAGCAGTGATAGCAGCTGCTTGAAGCTCAATGGACATTAATATTAACATGCATTGAATCAAATCAGCTGGTTGATCATCATCCATATCACTGATGTAATAAACACAAACTGTTTCAGTGACACAAGTTTATACAGTTTTTTTCCTGCTTCAACATGTACGACAGAAACTGCAGCCAGAGTAAACCGGCTAACTTTGGTGTTTTTTCAAATGTCAGCTCATTTCATATGTGACTTTTCTATCAGCTGAACAAATGCCCACAAACTGTGCATCATATTCATGCTAAAGTTAAATGCAGATAAAGCGCAGTGTGTACTTGCAGAAACCATTGTACATGTTTCAATTGAGCGAACGGCTCAAAAGTTACTGTCATTTAAAAACGCGTTACAAAAACGTGTCGGTAAGGCTTGTTGGATTATACTTAAGTATTAAATGCTATTCTACATCCGGACACTAGAGGGCGCACAACGCGATGGTGGTACCGAGCAATGTTTGGGGCACAGAGGAAGAATTTCACAGAAACAACTTCCTGTTGTGGAGCTGCACAACGTGTGTGGCTTTTATGTTCAAAGTTTCAAGAAGATTATTGTGTTTTCGTCTGGTTGTTACCCAGGCAGACACCAGGCCTATTATCACAGGTTAGTAAACACGCATTACAATGAATGTACACGGCACACCTCACAACTACTGGATGTTGTTTGCGTGCTCATTTGCACATCTCGGTAAAGGATGCGGGTCATTGTGAGAATTGTGTGTAAATTGTAGGTTAAAGCTGCAGGTTAATTGATGCTAATGCTAGCGGACTTGGCTAATGTAGAATAGTGTGTTGCTGGACTTTTGCCGCGTCTCAATATGCATACGTCTGTGTACAGGCGTGTGTACTATTTGCAAAAGTGCTCCGACGCTTTAGCAGACGGTGTTACAGTTTAACTGGTGTCTCAGATTAACTGGTGATGGTCGAACAGATGTGTGTAGACTTGCTTTTCAGGACAAACCAGCAAATAAACACCAAATATTTCATCTGTGACATTTGTGAGTTTACCTCAAACACACTCCGTCAGTCTTGTTGCTGTTGAACAACAAAGTGTTTACAAATATCGCGTGTTTACCTGGTGATATTCTCTCAAAGCAAGTCTGCCACACATCTGTTCGACCGTCACCAGTTAATCTCAGATACCACTTAATCTGGAGCACCGTCACCCCAGCAGCTCGTTAGCTGACCGGTGATCAAGGGCTCACAAACCACCCTACCCGTTTTTTCTGCGCATGTGCGCACCACAACACAAAAACACAAGTTAATCTATAGGGCTGTGATTTATCGCTACTCTGTTTTAATATGTGGAAAATATGTAAGTATTGTAACATGTCTCTAAGCACTCAAGCAACAGACTGTTTGGAACTCACCGGCATTTATTGAACGATCACGGAGAAACGGGCCGTTATGTCCACACGGGAATTCCCGCGCACCCCACCACCCCATTTCCCGTGATGCACCAAAACATAACAAAACAAAGAACATTAGAATGCACAAACACAATTCAGTCACAGTGCAATACCCTTAACACTCGTTACAGTATTAAGACTTTATTGATGTGGATACTTGATTTTTTTCAAGCCATTGTGTTTGTTAGTTAATTTTTAAGTGAAAACGTTATCTGATTTTTGCACAAAATTATCGAATTTGCAGATTTGGTTAAGTTAAATGGTCTTTCAGACATCACCGTAAAAGCTTCCTACGGGTAGGACGGTTTGTCAAACAGCAGTTACATGATGTCTGGAGAATTTCTGGTTGGGTTTTGTTTGTTTAGCAGACCTTTGCTCATTTCCATAACTGCTCTTTTAGTCGTGGCTTGTTTTCCTCGTGTTTGCTGGTTGTAGAAATGGTTTCAATGAAGCGTTTCTATCAGCTGAACAAACTCCGTGTGCATGCATGTTCTATTTACATGTGCTAAAGTGTTTGTGCACAACAATGTGTGCTTTGGAGAAACAGCAGAGGATAAACAAAGGTTCAGTTTTAAGGTCAGTGCTGCTCCGTGGCCAATGTAGCAATAAAGCTAGCTGTGCATCATACAGAGACATGCTACAAAAAGTAGTGCTATAAAGTGATATGCAGAGTTTGTCTCTCTTTGTATTTACAGTCCAAACAATATGGAGAACAGTGTGTACTGCCTGATGTGCAACATGCCCCAACTGTCCATTTGGACTCACCTGAGCAGAGTCTGCCTGAAAGACGGCACGCCACAGGAGAGGGAGCGAGAAGCTTCCAGAGCTACTGCCTCCCAGAAGCTGTTTTACAGGGAAGGTCGACTCTGGTGCTTCTCGGACCTGCAGGAGTTTTGCCAGGACGTCAACTCTTGCATTAAACTCTGCAGTCGTCTTCAGAGTCGTGGCTTTATCGTCACAGACGCTCCACAAACCTGCCCAACAGTTGTGCCAAAACAGAGGTCTGATGAGCTTAGTGCCACTCCACTCTGACTCACACACACTGGATGACACAGACACGCTTTCAATGCTGTCTTACTGCTGTCGCCTTTACAATAGGTCTGATAAGAAGGAAGTCCTCGCCGCGGCCAAAAAGGACATCGAGTATTTCCACCAAAAGCTCACAGGCGGTGATTGCATCTCCAATGTTGCCATGCCAACGTTCAGGCAGTACTGCGAGGCCATCCTGATGTTACAACACAGACTGAGAGCAAATGCTGTTCAGAAACTTTCTGTAAGCGCCCCACCAACAAAAACAGTCAATTATAAGTGCAGTGATAGTTGATGTAAGTCTGCATCACCTTAAACTCCAACACTTTTGTCACACACACAGGTAGAGGACTGGATAGAGCGAAAAGCAAACTTGACGATGACCATCCAGGAAGAAGAAGTAAGTCATTGATTGTCAGCAGTGACTCTCTTCCTGCTCTATATGGACCCTAGGAGGTGATTTCTGATCTAGTTGTCATTGATGGCCTTTGTCTCTGCAGCTGTTGGAGTGCTACTTTAAGAACATCCGCCCAGCGTCCTTACGAAACCAAAGAGTTGGCAGTAATGACCGGGGCAGGTTCTTCCTGGGAGAACGTGGGGTCCCACTGGCCAACCCAGGATCAGATGTACAGCGCCTGAGGGCCAAGTGAGTGCTGGACACCACTGGATCCATACGGACAAAACTCTGAGCTGACCATGTGGTCATAAAACTCAACCACATATGTGGCTGCATTTTACTTTGTTGGTAGATTTATTATAATAGTTTCATCGTTCTAATTGGGTTTTGTGTCCATTCATCCAAACCACAGATACCTGAGCACTCACACTAAGGATCCCTCGGCTGGGTCAGCATCACACTCAGCAGGAGGAGTAGAAACCCCGGGACAGGCCAGGTATGCTTTGCTGTTTTTATGTTACCCACTGCCACAAAAAACCTGCATTACACGTTTCCACATACAAACTATTGGTGGATTTGACTCCCCCTCCTGGATGATATAGCTCATCATCCACTCCCACTGAGCGCCCCCCACTAAGGGAATGGGAGGCCTTCCACCGGACCTTCCCAGTAACCCTGAATGGAGAGCCACCTTCAAAACGCCGGTGTGTACAGGCTGGTTTTCCACACCACCGAGCCCACTACCGCAGGTGGAGGGAGCTTCAGCTCAAGCAGAGGGTTCGCTACATCCTCGGTAAGCCCTGAATTATTTAATACGATATTTTACAATAGATTACAAAGTTTAGAAAATATAAGAAGTAGCTCTAATATAAACAAATAACTCAGTAATAATGATCAGAAACATCACAGAGGTTTAAATATACATGATTGACTCAAATACACATGGTTGATTTTATCGCTTGCATTATTTCTCTTTGGGACCGGGTGTGCAGGTCATTCAGGTGCCAGAAGAGATAACCCCCCCTCAGCCTGTAAGAGTACAGATGGCATTAGATAAGGAGACCTGGACCATCAACAAGTCCACTGTTGATGCCGTCTTACAGGCCTGGGTGGCTCCACAGCCCAGGATCCAGGACAGCGAGTCCCTCTTGTGGTCGATTGCAGAGCAGAAATGGAAGGGCCTGGCTTTGAAGGACTTTGGGGAGGAAAAGGGCAAAGGTCAATGCACCTATCGTTTGGAACAGACCCTCTTTAGATGGCAAGTCAAAGCTTCTAAGGAGCGTATGATGACTGACGCTCTCTGTTTGCTCACAGGTGTCATCGCTCTGATGCCCTTCAACAAAGGAGATGTTGTCTGCGACTACCACGGGACGTGCATCACCAAAGCTGAAGGGAAACAGAGGCAGCAGTCAGGGTCTCTCTTCTTCTTCAGGGAATGAGTGCAACAAGGATGTGTGCCTTGATGCCGCCGTGTTCCCCTGTGCCTGCCACCTGGACAAGGACTCCTATGGAAGGCACATGAACCATTCCCAACGTGGAGCCACAAAAGTTCACAATGAACTTCCCCGATGGTCCTCAGGAGAGTGTGCTCTTCATTGTCCTGAGGGACATCGCGGTTGGAGAGGAACTCCTGTGGGACTATGGAGTGTAGAGATGGCATCGTGCCACTGTTTTATGTTCCATACCGATACAGTCCATCCCTACTGGAGTCACCCAAGAATCCTTCAAAGTGACAGTTGACTTGATTTGCCTTTATTTTTCCTCTGTTTGATGCATTGCTCGGGTTGTTTCTGACCTTTTCTTATTTAAAACACAAGTCAAAATGTGAGTTCTCATGGAGCAGTTTGCATTTAAACATAATGGTTATGTCCCTGCTGACTAAACCACTGTTTGTTTGTTTTTCCAATAATAATAAAAACTATTAATAATAAAATAAAAAATAAATCACCACTGCAGGCTGTCACGACAGTGTTTTCCACTCAAACTTCAACTTTCTCTGATTGGCTCCAACCAACACTCACTAAATGTCCTCCAGCATGCACCTCAGGCCTCTGTAGTTACTGTGAGTGGTGGACTCACTCAGGTCTAAATGCTTCATTGTTTCAATAAAAGATGGAGAACACTAACGTGGCACCGTCACAGTGGGTACCTCCCACTACAGCTGGCCACTCGGTCAATCTGTAACAAGTTGACCAACTGTGTTTGTTTCTTGTCAATAAATGTGTTTTTGTTTGTTCCAGATATGAAACGACTCTTTAAGTTACACATTTGCGTCTAACTCATCAGTTCGTTCCCCTCTTAAATTTTCTGATGGTCGGTCTTCTCTTACTGTTGAGTCATATAAGGAGGGATTTTTTCAAGCATGAAAGTGTTATCATGCTACCTCTACTGATGTTTTTAACCTGTGTTCTGACCTTTGACCTTCCTAGTAGCAGGACAGCTGTGAACTTACATGTTTAACATCCAAATATCCTACAGCTGCATTTTTCCTTCCAAGGACTGAAATGAATAGAAGCTGGTAACTTTGCACTTGTTACCAGTGCACCTCCAGTGGACAAAACAGGATCTGATGCATGACTGAGAATGCATCGAGAAGTACCTCACATTCTCGATTGTAATGTAATTTTGGTTTGGAGCCACTGTCCTGGGTGGTGACCTAGTGAAGAGAAACGTATATTTTCATTTTTTCTATATTCACGATGCAGTACTTTGTTGTGGGAACAAAGGGAGTGCTCTGCTTAAAAAAAGACAAAGAAAGAGAGATTACTTTAGCAGTCAGTGTTTAAGAGACTGTGACTAAAGCAAAGACAGAGGCAGTTGTATAAAATGACATTCTTTATTTACAAATTCATATTTAGCAGTAAATCCAAAATTCCTGTAAGAGACTGTCATACTAAAACATGGTTCTGTAGCCTCTAACTGTTAAACAAGTGGGACACAGTGAGCATAAAATACATGCACATATCTGTACACTCTGTTCCTGACACCAAAATACATCTGATTACAAAATATAGCGCTCGATACAAATATCTGGAGTTTGGTTTCAGCAGATGTCTCGGATTTCACATATGCACGCGTGAAACAACCTTCCTTTGTTTTTTCTGTATGAAAATAAGGAGCTGTTTAAGCAAAAATAGACTCTGCCTTCTGCCTATTATTTCACATGTACAGGTTGTGCATCTTCAGTAGCAAATACTCACTATTAGCTGAGGAAGTATTTTTTCTATAAGAACATTAAAAAAAAACAAACAAAAAAAAAACAACCCCCCAAAACAAGAAAAAACAAAAAATGAATGCCTCAAACCAGTGGTTCAATCTGATCATCTTGCAAAAATCACACGTCTTCAAGGTAATGTCAGTGGCAGGAAATTGAAACACTTACAGTCAAACCGAGACAAGGAGAAAATACTACGAGTCGCTGACTGTTTTTACTATAATTAGATGGAAACTGCTGCTACCAGCATCTACGTCCAATCTGTGAGGTAATGTCAGCGGCAGGAAAGTGAAAAACTTGTAATCAAACCAGGACAGGATCTGTAATCAAACTACACATGCTCACAAAGAACTATAAGGACACCATAACTGATGCTACCAGCCCCTAGCATGCTTATGTATTTGTATATGGATTTGATGTATGAGTGACTACATAATTGAGCAGTTGCAGAAAACATGTCTAAGCTTTTGTTTCAGGATGGTATCGCCTCATTTGATGGGTTGCATTTTCACTTTGGGTAAAGTCAGAAAAGTTGTGTACCTGGTGGCGTTATCAGAAGATCAACACTTGGTGCTGTGCTGCATGTGACATGACAGTAATGTTCCATTAATCTTGTGAATTCATGATCATAACAAACATGCTAAGTGGATCCTTGGACTCGGATACATTTAATCATTAAGTGTTAGTTGTTGTGTTCAGGTCTTACTGTCTTACAGCCTAATAGCAGAGATGTGTATCATCTGCAATTCCTTCTTTCTAAAATAGACTTCGCATCAAAACATTTAGACACTTTTTGCATCAGTAACTCAAATACAAATTGCATTGACAATGCAGAGTTGTTGGTCTGTAACATATCATCGGGCGTTCATTCAATAGGGATTAGAAGGGTACTGATTATTAGTTTGCATATATAAATATATTCCTACAGCATACGATCTATATAGCACTTAAACCATAGTGTAATTTTTTTTAAATTCGGTGCTTTTCCTGATTTTAAACCTAAACCTGGAACATAACCTGCTTCATCAGTTTATGTGTTTGCACTGAGATACCAGTGATTGAGGGCAGTAAAAACAGATTCGCCTTTGTGACACTGAAAAGTCTAAGCTGTGTTACTGTAACTATCTCAGGAGGTAGGCCAAGTCATCCACTAATTGGAAGGTTAGTGGTTTGTTCCCTGGCTTGGACAAGATACTGAAAACAAGTTTGCTCTCCGATAAATGTGTGTGAACCTTAGACAGAAATGAGACATAAAACGTGCTGGTGTGACTGAGTGAATGAGGCATGTTGTATACAGCACTGAGTGCTCCAGTAAAGTGAACATTACTGTGTAAGAACCAGTCTGATGCCTTTATTACATTCTCTAGGCTCAAGTAGTGCAAGGCAGTAAGACCAAATTTGTATTATGTGTTTCACAGTATATCATATATTATTAATAATCGTATTTCTGCATAGAGGTAGGCCCAAAATTAGACCAGAGTTTTTGTAATGTTGCCTCTTTTTACTACAGTGAATGAACAAAGTGGACTTTGAACCAAACAGTCCAGTTGTCAGTGAAGTACAGATTGTCAGCTGAAGGATTTAACAGAAGTATCACATTATGTTTAGAAACGACAGACATGTAGATATGTAGTGGCTCATTCTACTGTCAGTATAAAACATGTAACACACTTTATTTTATAGATGTTTTTCTAATGAATGCATACATCCAAAATAATAAATACTACTTAATTACTTTTATCCTCTGGGTTTGATTAGGTTAAACTAGCTGTAAAAGCAGTGGCTCATTATCTGGTATCCTTGTGGCAGAGGGGAAATTGCATGCCTCTCTTCTCATTATCATACAGGACTAGCAAACTAGAGTTACTTTTAAAGCTTCAGGCAAATGTTGTTGTGATTTGGAGCTATATAAATAAAATTCTGCATTTACACACACATTTGATCCTTCTTTTTAAAAGTGAAGATCTGGCTTGTTAGCCTTCATGTTCCCACTGCAGAGGTGTGAAGTGCAGCTTTAACTGTTCAGATTTATCGCACATTTTTTCTTTTGTTTGTTTCCTTGTAATTTAATAAGTTTACAATTATTAGTTTTGCAAATTAAAACCGGTCCCAGTGGCAGCAGTCAGTGGGACCTCGAGGCGACTGTTGTTGAGAATACATTTACATAAAGAATGTCATTTTATAGAGACACACAGATGAGGACAAAAATAGTACCACCTGTGAATTTTGTTTTCAATTTCTCTTTTTTGACAGAGCAATGAGTTTTCAAAATAGCATTTTCAAATTCTTCAGAAAGCACAAATATTTCTATTTGAACATAAAAACAGAATTATTTGGGGGATTAAAAAATACAAATTTCAATGTCGTTATTCCCATGACAAACTGACTATATTGGGCCACTTCACAAACCACTGCTCTGCAAAGACGTCCTTTAACTTCTTGTAAAACTGCTGGTCATCTTCCGATTTATACCCATTAAAAAACTTTAGCAGGGGCTTGAGTTGTCACACCAAAATAAAAATAAATCAGGTTAGACTTGAGGTAAAGAATGGTTGATGCTCACAAAGCAGGAGGTGGCTGTACAAAGTTATCACAGGGTTTCCAAACTGGCATAAGAAGTATCCTGGAGAAATTCAGAGAGAACCACACAGCACAGAAACCAACATGGTAGAGGTTGGAGGTGAACAAATTCAACGACTCTGGAAAGACCCCAAGACAACTGCCAAGACACTAGTGAAAGACTTAGCCAAGCCTGGAAGTGACTGATCAGTGCAGGACTGCAAGGGTGCACACCAAGAAAAACCTTTAAGCCAGACTGAAGTGATCTAAGGAGCACATCGAGTAAACGTGTGTGTGTTTGCTGCAAATCGCTGCATTGTTTGTAGAACTCAGCTTCCTTGGATTCTGCACACTATTTAGTATTTTTGGAAAAGTGATTCTTTTGAATAAAATAATAATATAATCTTCTAGATCTGTGACTGGACTAAATGGGTAAAATCTAGGAAAACCTGCACAATTCAACATTAATAAAAATATACTGGCCCTCTGTTTTGTTCTGGAGCAGGGTGCATCATAACAGCAATGAGGAATTGATTCACAGACCCAAATGCTTTCATCCTGTTTAAAGACAAAGAAATCCCAAATTGGCGACTTTATATTTTTTTTTAGCAAATAGTTTGTTCATGTTTGGACTTCTTCTGTGTTGTGAATGTGCAAATCAGTCCATGCATGATTACATTGCTCCGCCCATCAAAAAGTCTGCGCATGCACGAATATATCGCCCATCGTTGATTATTGGACTCGTCGGTTGGAAAATGTTTACATATGGCCTAACCCTAGAGCAGATCTCATAGTTCCATCAATTACAACAAGCTGCCTGGATTCTGAATTAACAAAGCAGCCCTGACTATTACACTACCACCGGCCATGTTTGACTCTTGGTATGATGTAATTTTTATGAAATTAAGTGTTAGTTTTACACCTGAGTCGTCCAAAAGGTTTGACTTTTGTCTCAGAGGTCCAGAAAATATTTTCCCGGGAGTCTTGAAAATAATCAAGATGCTGTGTGACAAATGTGAAACGAGTCTTTGTGTTCGTTTTGGTCATTTTCACCCCTGAATTCTTCCACTGATGCTATTTTTTCTCAGTTTCTGTTTTTTACTCTTCAATGATGTAAACTGACTTTAACTGAGGGCAAGCCAGGCCTGCAGTTCTTTAGATGTTGTTATGGGGTCTTTTGTTTCCTCCTGGGTGAGTCTTTGACGCGCTCTTGAACTAATATTAGTAGGCTGGCCACTCTGGGAAGGTTTACCACTGTTTTCTCCATTTGTGAATAACAAGTCTCACTAGAGAAAAGAAGGGGGGCAAAGAACTTTCACCCCACTGTACGTGTGATCATATCAGGTGTGCATGTTGCTTTTTACCAGCCTGGACTGAATTATAAACAGAGCAATGAAGCAGACAAGGAGAAAAGCTGATCACAAACATCCTAGCATCCAAGTATGTCTCTAGGTTCTGAACATGGCTCCTTCACTCTTTCCTTCACTCAGTCACCATTGGGCCATAATTGTATATAATTAAAAATAAGTTAGAGCAAATGATTTTCCAGTAACAAAGAACTGATGTCAGACATGATGATAAACAGAACTGAATGGTTCCTGTGTTCTTCAGACTGAGTTCATTCTATATTTCCCAAAGTTCTTAGCTGCCCTCAACTTACAGCTTCAGGAAGGTACAACGCAGCCAAGAGAAAACACGCCACGTGAAAAATGTTTGCAGTTACAAACGTACAAAAATGTCATATTTCTCCACATAAAGATCAATCTAAAACCTTTTCCATATGTAGGACTTATTGCTGAAGGTCCAAGCCACCGACTTCTTCTACACAGTAAGAGTACAGCTTATAGTACGAGTCCTCAAGTTTTCTGGGTTTTTTTGTTTAGTTGTTTTTTCCCCAATCAATCTTACTTTGCTTTAACCTGTTACTAGGTTACTAGTGGACATGAAGCAAGCAGAGACGATGGGTACCAATCCAATACCAATACCAATCTCTCAATAGGGTAAGGGAACGCTGCTATGTTATGGCGTTATTTAGTGCTTCTATTTTGAGTGCATGTAAAAAAAAAAATATATATATGCAAACGCAAATATCACATGTTGAGGAGAAAATTATTTTGAGCCAACAAAATAATTTAATTTAAGCAAAGAAAATTCATTTCTGCGTGCAAGAAATGAATTTCAGTGTTTTCTATTATCCATACACACACAATAACAGCCCCTCTCACTCAGTTTTTGCATTTGCTCTCGCTCAGATCTCTGCTCTGTGCACGCTCAACTCTCTGTACATCGTTATAAGTGTGCCACAAAATTCGCTCAAATTATAATAAATAGTTTTCTCCTCAACATGCAACATTTGTGCTTCCAATTTTTTTTTCCGTGCGCTCAGAATAGAGGCACTAAAATAACGCCATATTATGTCACTCGAGTGGGAAAGAACATTCTTAGTGCTTGTATTTCTGCCTAACGATAGTGTTGTCAGAGCTCATGAACGATGGTTCAAAGCAACAATCACAATGTCCTTCGGGCATGTACTGGTGACCAGTTTTAGCATAATTCTCTAGTTCTTGTTTGTAGTAAAGCTGTGTTCAAGGTTACTCTCTGTTAAATTGTGGCCCACGTCTTGGGGTTTTATTTAGATGAAGCTAAATTAAAAGGCAGCAAAGTGAAGAATGAGTCCTGTTTAGCCTGTACACGTACGATGTAGGAAAGTCTGAGAAATCATAGAAACTAATTTTAAACAGACACTAGCTTACAATCTGTAACCTGCAGGAGAAAACTGCCATGAAATTGAAAATATTTAGCAACATAGCAATCCCCATCACTCTGCATATACACAATATACAATGGACTATTATTGTTTGAAAACATAAATTAATCATAAACAACTACGAGTCCGGTGAAAGGAGCAGGAAGCATTTTTGTTCCAACCCAACATATGATGTCAGTGACACAGAAGTTCATTTTTGATTTCAAATAGAAGCAGCCATCATAATAATGAAAACTTGGGCTAAGGTGCAGCAAACCAGACTCATCCTTTAGAAAAACGAGTCAGACCAAATAGAAAGGAGTACATAAAAGGTATACTGTTGTACCTTATCACAGAGATTTACCAGCCTTCTGAGGAGAACTGTGTTGTGTCAGTTCTACTGCTCTATCCCATATCTGTGTGGCAGTGTAGGACACATTAGCTGTCTTTGGAAATCGACTGTCTCAGTTTATTCTCAGCTTAGTCTCATCGACGCAACTCTAACTGCTGCATACATGAGAACTAGCTTTAGACAGAGTCACAGAACTGGTGCCACATAAACATAAAGTATCTATAGACCAAAGAAAGGGTCTACAGAGTGTCTCACCTCTCTGTGGCATCATGGCTCAAAGAGTCGTCAGCACTGTTGGCCCAAATTTGACCAGACCTTAACTCTTAAAGCTAATGAGGAAAAAAATGCTTAAAAAATATATATAAAAAAGCAAAAACACCCTCAACTGCTTCTTGACAACAGTAGAAATGTGAGGGTGGAACAAGGATCAGGAGAGGCAGGAGGAACTGGGAAAGGAAGTGAGGGTGCAGTCTGGGGTGGGGAGGCTGTAATAGGAGGGGTCGGTGAAGGGGAACAGAAGGAGAAAGAAGAGGAGGACCCCCAGTATATAGGAGGAGAGGACAGTGAGGCGGTAAGGGTGCTCCAGAGCTGTGCTGATGGCAGGGAAACCCATGTAGTTACAGAAGGAGTGGCAAAGTACCGGACCAATCAGGTGACCTGTAACAGACAGAAAAAACAGCCATTTACGCCTACTGTGTGACAGCGTTACAGCTTTCTTTAACTTACAATTCAGTTTTGATGTACGAAAATGCAAATGACTTGATTTAAAAAAAATAATCCTTTAATTCCTGTAATTGAAAATATTAAAACAAAGTTGGAGTATGTGTTTTAAAGACATAAGAGGACTCCCTTAGCTATGCTGCAGTAGGCGTAGGCTGCTGGGGGATTCCCATGATGCATCGCGTTCTTCCTTTTCACTTCACCTTTCTCACTCTATGTGTTAGCAGATAATCACCAAAGTGCTTGCTCACAGGATGGTGATTTGTTTGCACCTTGAGGCGACTTGTTGTGATTTGGCGCTGTATAAATTCAACTGAACTGAATAGAACATTTTTGGACAAGAGGACAGAATTTTAACTGATCAGCTAATGTGCAAGCTTGGATACCAAACTGAAGAATTATGAAGTGTATAGCATATATACAGAAGGGTCCAGTCCCATTCAACTACCTGCCACTAACCTGCCTTAGTACCACAGTAAGATGAACAGGCACATGGTTCAATACATGAGCAGCAAGGAAGTGGCAGAACATAGCACCTGCTCCAGACTCTAAGAAATGACTGGCTAACCTGTGCCTGCCCAAATGGATTACAAGAAAGCCTCCGATACTTTAAACACATATCCAAGGCCAATGTCGATCCAATGTCCAGCGCATAACTTGAGTAATGTAATATCAAATTGAAAAAAATTACTTTACGATACTTATTAACTTAATTTCTCCATATCCCACACATATAATATTGCTGGAGACATAAGGAGAAACATCAGGAACAGAACAGATGTGAGAGAAATCAGCATTAATGAATCAATGGTACGAAAGTGGAGGAAGCAAGAAGAATGAGTTGAGTAAAGTTTTTCTTATCTGTTTTGTTTCGCTTAATGCGCCTTATAACCCGAAAACTACGATATTTTACATCCTCTTTTGAATAAAGCACATATTTTTCCCCCCAATAATGCACATCTTTTGGCTTTTATGGCTGACCTGTGCATTTTCTTTGATTTTACGTACTGTTAAATTTATTTAATTTAGTTTATCGCAGGTTAATTAATGCTTCAGGACTGCTCACAGACAACATTTGCATTTCTATAAATGTTTTTAAGCCAAGGCTTGGACAGCCTGGTTCAGAAACCCAAACAAAGTCACACGAGTCAGCCTGAGGCCTACGGGACTCTCCAAGTAAAAGAATACAAAAAAGTTTAAACTGTGAACAAAAGCCTCTTACCTGTCCTGATGAAGATGAAGGCTGTGTAGGCTCCAAATACTGCTGTGTAGGAGAACTGAAACACTGTTGTAAATAGAAAAACAAAAGTGCATCTTCCTGCTACCGTGTGATGAAGTCACAATAAATGCAGCCTTTTGTCAAAAAGATGTTCTCACCTGCAGAGAGGAAAATACCCAACAGTGTCCCTTGTCTGAACCTCAGCAGCTCAATCACATGGTGGAAGTGAGCTAGAAGAGAGGACCGAGCAGGCAGTCAGAGATGCAGCAACATACTTGAAGTCTTAAAAGAAATTATTGGAAATCACTCTGTATTATTTTTTATTTGCTACTTCTAATCAACACAATATTTAGGGGGGGAAAGGTACATTTCAAAAATTGCAGTAGTAGTTTTTACCACAACTCATAACTGGTTCATTATTCTAATATTAATCCGGTAAACAGACATACAGAAGGGATGTGGAAACTTTCCAAAAAACTATTCAACAAAGTCTTGGCTTCTGGGGTTGACTTGTCCTCATATAGCAGCGCTTTTGTGGCGACACCTATCGTTGAGGAGAATGGTGGGTATAAAAGCAAGTGTCCTGTAAACAAGGCAGCGACGGTGAGTGACCATCACACTGGGTATACTGTACCTGTAATGTAATACATGTTGCTTGCTAGTTATTGCAATTGTAAGATTTTTAAAAACAGTAATCTAAAAATCAAACAAATATTTTGCAATTAATTTTATTGGGGGGGGGGGGTGTC